>SNQJ01S0014549.1:79903-110827 GCA_010110895.2 Picea sitchensis | reverse complement strand
GTGAATCGTTCGGCTGGTCCAGGTGGCCCCTCGAGAATACCTCCATGTCCCCAAAAGGAAGAGTTGACCAGAACCATTCTTGATCCCAAGAGGGCGGTTATTGCAGTTGTTGGAGGTGGTTAGACATTGTCTCCGCCATAAATGGAAAGTCCGGCAAAGGACTGAAGCACGTCAATCCATCCGCAGGACAGTCAGGAGTCCGATTGCAATCGTCCGGAGTCTACATGTGCAGACTGTTAGAAAGCATGCAGACGTAATTCTTTTATTTCAATATCTTGTTTTCGCTACTAGGGTTTTGTATGGGGTATATTTGGGCATTTTTTCTATTTTTTGTGGGGGATGGAGCGTTGAGCAAGGCTCCCGATTGTAAAACTTTAATGAAGCACTGGTTATTCTGGTTATGCATGGAATCTTGAGACTTCTTGCCTTATGAATGCCAGTTTCTTTCACGTCTTTGTTTACACTGTGTTAGAGAAACTCGGAATTGGAGGATCCAGTCGAGTTGTAACTGTTATAGGATGATGTAAGTTGGATCACTGTAACATTTGCATTGTTTCTAATCGGTCCTTGTGATTTTCTTAGCACTAAAAAACTTGGAATTAGAGGATCCAGTCAAGTCCCCCCTTTAGTTCCTCGAAGACCTGAACCAAGAGGATCTTGCATTCAGAGTTTTTCTTCTGCAAACTGCTGAAAGGCCTGTTGCCTGAGGTAGTTTTCTCACTCCTCTCACCAAGTCTTCCACCTGCTCATCTTTCAATCAACTCACTGACTGAAGTTAGATCAATACATCCTTTGTTCCTTACATACTAGACCTAGTACCTGAGTTAGAGTGATATCTTCCTGAGTCTCTACCCATTAGATCACCCATTAAAACTTTCGTGACATAAAACTAATGGGCATTAGGCTCTGCTCTTGCAAGAAATCTAGGAGTGACTTCTGACGCTAACATAACTGACTGCTGCAGTGGAGAAGATCAAGTATTTCAATAAATCAGATGAAGCAATTGGGATAATATTCCTATCAATTTCTAGAGATCTCCTCTTTCATGTTAGTGGAGCCACTACTCCCAATGTAGTCTGGACCACATTGGAAGGACTATTCGACAAGCAGGATGCAATGAGAGTGCATCAACTAGAGAATGAACTCATATCCCTAAGTCCAATTCATTTCAGCAACCTGGAATAATTATTCCCCAAGTTCAAATCCCTCCTCGTTGAACTTAATTCATGTGGATTCAAGAAAGAGGAAGATCAACTCATCCTTTCAATTCTCTCGAAATTAGGCCCTGAATATTCCGTATTTGTATCATCTTTTCAATCATCTAACTTGACTCAGGAAACATGGAAAATGTCTCACTTGAATGATTTCATTGCAACATTGAATCAATATCAATCTAAGTTAGTCCAAATGGGTGCCATAAAGTGTTCCAAGAACCAAGAACTTGCGGCTACTAATGCTCCAAAGAGCAGTGGAAAAGACAAGAAAAAAGGAAAGGGTAAATTTCATGAATCGAAGAAGGAGAGATCCTCAGAGTCTTTAGAGAAATATTCTGAGCCTAAGGGTAAGAAGAAGAAGGAAATAAAAACTTGTAGCTACTATTCCAAAGTTTTTCATCCCAAATAAAATTTCATGAGGAAGACTATCGATGAGATGGCTAAGCAATTGCAACAACACAGTCTCACGGTGCCCGAAAATGCAAAGAAAAAAGATGATAACAGAATGGGAGGGAGAGCACAAGATGGTCATGCTTTAATGGCTGTCACATCCACTCCATAAGCTTGGATCCTTGATTTAGGTGCATTGAACCATGTGGCTGCATCAAAATATGAATTTTCCTCCATTGAAGAAAGCACCAGAGCCCCAATTTACTTGGGAGATGCAACACCCGCAAAGGTGTGCGGAGAAGAAATTGTTGATCTTGAAGGGGGCTACTTCAAAAATGTTCTTCATGTTCCCTCGCTGTCTGAAAATATTCTCTCGATATATCATATCACTCATTTAGGATTTGGAAGGAAGGTGGAGTTCACTCCATACTCCACATTGATTACCGACATTTCCACAGGCTCACAACTTGCACATGGAATTGCAGATCACGGTTCTCATTTGTATTTCTTCTCCCACTTTGTTCCTAAATCTATTAGCACTTTATTTCTGTCAGAATATAATAATATCAGTAGGCTATGGCATGAAATATTTTTCCATCTAAACTATAAGTACTTGCATCAACTCAGCAAGGAAAACATGGTAGAAGGATTGCCAACTATTAAGTTCACAAGTGGTGTATGTCAATGATGCATTCTTGGCAAGCATCCAGAGCAAAAGTTTGAAAAAGGGAAGGCACAAAGAGCTTCCTCACCTCTTTGTCTGATTCACAGTGACATCACGAGCCCATTCCCGCAGCCTTCAATCAGTAAGAATCGATATGTACTCACCTTCATAGATTATTTCTCTTGCTTTACTTGGGTATTTGTTTTTAATTAAAATCGAAAGTATTTGAATGCCTTACAGAATTTAAAGCACTTTCTGAGAATGAGTCTGGGTGTAAGATTAAGATACTCCATAATTATAATGGGAGGGATTATGTCAACAAAAATGTGCAGAAAATTTGTATTGATGCAGGTATACAACTACAACACACAGTGCCATATACACCATAGCATAATGGTGTTGCAAAGAGGAAAAATTGATCCTTAAAAGAGATGGCCAATTGTATGCTACAGTCGAAATCATTAGCTCCCAAGATATGGGCTGAAGCTATTAATTGTGCAGCATACATTTATAACTTATTTCCTCACAAATCACTCAAAGGCACCACTCCTTTTGAATGTTGGACCGGTAAGAAACCGAAAATGTCGCACTTTCGCATTTTTGGTTCACGAGCATGGGCTCACATTTTGACAGATAAGAGGAAGGATTTGGAGCCTCAAAGTGTTGAATGCATATTTGTTGGATATCCTGAAGGTGTCAAATGATATATATTGCTGGACTCTCACACTGAAAAGTTCATTCTAGCTCAAAGTGTGAAGTTTGAAGAAGAATCACTGTATGATTTTTTAGAAGACCCTGCCGAGGAACCGCTTGTTGTCACTGATGAGGAGGAGTTAGAAACTTCTTCGAGCACTTCAAAGAATAAATAAGAGCATAATTTTGGGTTTGATACAGAGGATGAGGATCATGTCATGGCTTCTCCAACTCAGTTTCCAACTTCGGCAGAGAAAACCCTGCAAGATGCGGGTGAACTAGTCGTTGATCTTGTGGATACATGAAGGACTAGATCATAGTTTGATGGGGCTCCTCAAGCCCTGGCTGCCAAAAAAAAATTGCTGCACATACATTGATATATGAAACTTGGTTCAGATCCATAGTCACACTCTGAGGCTACTGGAAACCCACTTTGGGAGGCTTCCATGGATGAAGAGTACTCTGCTCTTATGGACAACAACACATGAGACTTGGTTCCACTTCCTAAAGGAATAAATCTTGTTCGATGCCGATGGATATATAGAAAAAATATTGCCACATATGGTGAGATCAGAAAGTACAAATATCTACATTTCACAAAAGGATACTCACGGGTACATGGCATAGACTACACAGAGACATTTGCACCTGTTGCAAAAATGGACTCCATTCAACTAGTTTTGGCCATTGTCGCTTCTCGCAGATGGGAATTTCATCACATGGATGTGAAGAGTGCATTTATTCATGGAGATCTCAAGGAGAAGATATATATGTAGTATCCATAGGGATACATTTAGAACTCTTCCCTCGTTTGTAGATTAAAGAAATCTTTGTATGGCCTAAAACAGGCTCCCAAAGCCTGGTATGCAAAGATGGATTCTTTCCTGCTTTCCATTGGATTCATTCGATGAAAATCTGATTTGAATGTTTATTTTCCGAAACATGATGATTCCCTTTTGCTGATATTACTTTATGTATATGACTTACTGATGACAGGGAATCTTACTTCAGCTATTGATTCGGCGAAATCAACATTACACGATTGATTTTCCATGACAGATTTGGGACTATTGCACTACTTTCTTGGTCTTGAAGTTTCTCAGTCTACTTCAGGGATCAAGATGGCATAGTATAAGTATGCATCATATCTACTTGTCCACTTTTAGATGACAGAATGCAAGCCAACAACATCTCCCTTTCTTTCAGGGGTCATATTTGAGGATGCGGGTACTACACCTTTGTTGGATAGTACACTGTATTGACACTTGGTTGGGAGTTTGTTGTATCTCACTCACACCCGACCTGATATCTCTTTTGTAGTAGTAGTTTGTTCCATATATATACAGGAGCCTCATGAGATTCACTAGAAAGCTGCAAAGAGAATCCTTAGATATGTGAAAGGTACTCCCAGTTTTGGTATCTTTTATGCTGCAGATTGCCCACTTTCACTGATTGGGTACACAGATTTTGATTGGGATGGAAATGGTACAGACCGCAAGTCCACCTTTTGTTATGTTTTCATATTTGGTTCAGGGCCATTCTATTGGTCTAGAAAGAAGCAATCCATGATTGCTTTATCTATAGCAGAGGCAGAGTATAGAGGTGCAGTGAATTCAACTACACAGGTTGTTTGGTTGCAGGGGCTTCTCTCTGAGTTTGGTATTCAGTATCCACTTTCGACTGTCATATTTTATGAAAATCAAGGGTCCATTCAGATATCGATTGATCCAGTTCATAGGCAGAGGACCAAGAACATTGATATTCACATGCATTACATCCACGAGCTTATCTGTGATAGAGTCATTTCACTATAGTACTGCCCCACAAAGCAACAGGTTGTAGACATCTTCACCAAGTCCTCACTGAAAAGAAATTTTCAGAACTAAGATCCATGCTTGGAGTGGTGGATATAGATGAGTAGGTCACTTTTGGCCACTCAACATTTTTTTCCTCTTTTTTGGGGGGGTGGTTTTCCCTCTTTCCTCTTTTCATGAGGAGTTCTTTTATGTAATGAGTACCTAAAATGGCCAAGTTGTCCGGACTCAATATTTTTTGTCATTATAGTTAGGCTTAAGGGGGGGTGTTGGAGCATAACCCTAACTTACATTAGTTTATACCTAGATTAGCATCCTATATCTTGGTTAATACATTCCATCACACTTTATTTCACCTAATTTGGCTACATAGAGAAGAAGGGCGCCTCATCCCTAGATTTTAGGGAAAACTGTTATTTTTAGATCAAGACTCAACTCTCGGTTCTTGATTTTCTTGATTTGTTCTTGATTTATTCTTGATTATTCCAAATCCCCCATGAAAAATCTCATCCATTATTGGGGAATGCACACCTCCTCTTTGAGTGAGATATTTATTCCTTAATTAATGATTTTTGCCTCTACTATTATTAGTAACTGCTATTTCGGGTCAATTAAGTGAGTTGGCACTGCTTCTCTTATCAGTTAAGTGAGATTAAGTGAGATAATGCGCACCACTTGACTCTTATGGGCATTCATGAGTGTGTGACATGTGTATTTAATGGTCTATGTCGAACTATGTGGCCTCCCTTAGCCTATGACACCTATTTTATCTTTTTCTATCTTTTTTGACTAGAATTTCTATGTTGGAAATTCAATATATTCACCTCCTCTGTTCTTTTTTAGGTTGGTTTCTCATGTATATTCATTTTTGGTTAAAATAATTCTCTAATTTATGGAGAAAAAACTTTCTCTCATCTCTTTAATATCAGCAAATTGTATGTGCTCAATTTAACTAGAATTCTAGATCTATCGGGGTTTCTGCAGGAATTCTACATGGTATCAGAGCTAGATTGAATCTAGTGGATTGTACATGGTTTTATTTGCAGGTATAGATAATAAGGAGGCACAGAAATCAGCAATGGATCATCTCTCTCAGCCCAAAAAACTCGTTCTAAATCCTTTCAATTACTTCGAATGGAAGACAAAGATCTCTCTGCTCCTCCGAAGCAAAGGGATTTATAGGGTAACAATGGGAACGGAGAAAGAACCGGCTACTGTAGCGGAGAAGATAAAGTATTTAAATAAATTAGATGAATCAATTGGGATGATATTACTATCGATTTCCAGATATCTCCTCTTTCATGTCAGTGGAGCCACTACTCCCGATGTGGTCTGGACCACATTGGAAGGACTATTCGGCAAGCAGGATGCAATGAGAGTGCATCAACTAGAGAATGAACTCATATCACTAAGTCCAACTCATTTTAGAAACCTGCAATAAGTATTCACCAAGTTCAAATCCATCCTCATTGAACTTAATGCATGTGGATTCAAGAAAGAGGAAGATCATCTCATCCTTTCAATTCTCTCAAAATTAGGCCCTGAATATTCCGTATTTGTATAGTCTTTTCAAGCATCTAAATTGACTAGGGGAACATGGAAAAATCCTCCATTGAATGATTTCATTGTAGAATTGACTCAAGAGCAAGCTAAGTTAGTCCAAATGGGTTCCATCAAGTGTTCCAAGAACCAAGAACTTGCGGCTATTGATGCTCCAAAGAGCAGTGGAAAAGACAAGAATAAAGGAAAGGGTAAATTTCCTGAATCGAAGAAGGAGAGATCCTCACAATCTTCAGAGAACTCTTCTGAGCCTAAGGGGTAGAAGAAGAAGGAAAGAAAACTTTTCAGCTACTATTCCAAAGGTTTTCATCCTGAATAAAATTTCATGAGGAAGACTATCCATGAGATCGCTAAGCAATTGCAGCAACACAATCTCAAAGTGCCCAAAAATGAAAAGAAGAAAGATGATAACAGAACGGGAGGGAGAGAATGAGATGGTCATGCTTTAATGGCTGTCACATCCACTCCATTAGCTTGGATCCTTGATTTAGGTGCATCAAACAATATGGCTGCATCAAAAGATGATTTTTCCTCCATCGAAGAAAGCACCAGATCTTCAATTTACTTGGGAGATGCCACACTCGCAAAGGTGTGCAGAGAAGTAATTGTTGATATTGAAGGGGGTTGCTTCACAAATTTGATTCATGTTCCCTTGATGTCTGAAAATTTTATCTCGATATATCATATCACTCATTTCGACTCTGGAAGGAAGGTGGAGTTCACTCCGGACTCTGCAATGATTACCGACATTTCCACAGGCTCACAGCTTCACAATTCTCGTTTCTATTTCTTCTCCCACTTTGTTCCTAAATCTATTAGCACTGTATTTTTGTCACAATATAATAATATAAGAAGTCTATGTCATGAGATATTTGGCCATCTAAACTATAAGTACTTGCATCAAATCAGCAAGGAAAACATGGTAGAAGGATTGCCAACTATTAAATTCACAAGCGGTGTATGTCAAGGATGCATTCTTGGAAAGCATCCAGAGAAAAAGTTTGACAAAGAGAAGGCACAAAGAGATTATTCACCTCTTGGGATGATTCACAGTGACATCATGAGCCCATTCCCACAGCCCTCAATCAGTAGGGCTCGATATGTACTCACCTTCATAGATGATTTCTCTCGCTTTACTTGGGTATTTTTTTTAAATTAAAATCGGAAGTATTTGAATGCCTTATAGAATTTAAATCACTTGTTGAGAATGAGTCTGGGTGTAATATTAAGATACTACATATTGATAATGGGGGGGATTATGTCAACAAAGATGTGCAGCAACTTTGTATTGATGCAGGTTGTTAGCGCGAATTCTTGCAAGGGGGTATTTTCTCTCCAAGATTCGAGCCCGTGGCACTAATGCAAATAAATGGGGCTTAAAAAACCTAACAAATGAATTTTGTCCAAGTTCACAGCCATGAGCACAATGTGCAACCAAAATAAAATCCATTTCAGGATAAAATTGCAAGCAGGCGGGCGGCTCCAGTATTCAGCGGCGAGGATTGATCGATGGAGCAGATCGGCGGTCGGTGGATATTTGCAGCCAACAGAGTTGCACCATGTTTAGCATAGGAATCGGGCCCGCAATCTCACTGAAATGATCCAGGCCATCCATCCCGGAGGAGCATGAGGCACACAATCGAGCTTCGTCGCAACTTCTCCCATCGCTACCTTGAAACGCTTTTTCTCTGCAACTGGGATCCCCGAAACGCGAAGATGCGAAGGCATCCAGGATTCGGGCCCACAGTATCGCCGAAGAAGTTCAGGGCCATCCAATCAAGGAGGGACACGTGGTGCACAATTGGGCTCTATTTCCACTTCACCTATCATGACTTTGAAGAACAAGGATCAGCCTCCTCCCAGTCATGATACATGAGATGCAAAGGTTTCCAAGATTCAAGCCCACAGTATCACCGAAAGAAGTTCAGGGTCGTTTGATCAAGGAGGGACACATGGCACACGATTGGGCTCTATCGCCACTTAGCCCATCATGAATTTGAAGAGAAAGGATCAACCCTCTCCCATCCATGAAACGCGAAGTGCCGAAGGCATCCAGGATTTGGGCCCATAGTATCGCCGAAGAAGTTCAGGGCCATCCGATCAAGGAGGGACACATGGTGCACGATTGGGATCTATCGCCAATTCGCCCATCGTGACTTTGAAGCACTTTTTCTCTGCAGCTGGGATCCATGAAATGCGAAGTGGCGAAGGCAGCCAAGATTCGGGCCCATAGTATCGTCGAAAGAATTTCAGGGCTGTCTGATCAAGGAGGGACATGTGGTGCATGATTGGGCTCTATCTCCAATTCACCCATCATGACTTTGAAGAGAAAGGATCAACTCCCTCTGATCCATGAAACACGAAGTACCGAAGGCATCCAGGATTCAGTCCCACAATATCACCGAAGAAGTTCAGGGTCGTCTGATCAAGGTGGGACATGTGGCACACGATATGGATCCATCGCCTCTTTGCCTATCATGAATTTGAAGAACAGGGATCAGCCTCCTCCCAGTCGTGAAACGCGAAGTGCCGAAGGCGCCTCTAGGTGTAGGCCCATGGTCATAGCACTGGTTCATATGAAAAAAGGGACAAAGAAGATGAAGGGGCATGGAGCCAATGAGTTCAAGGAAAAATGATCGTGGTCGTCAGTTTTAGAGCCGATCCAACCGTTGATATTGGAGGGTCGTTTCACGAGATTGGGCATCATGAAATATGAAGGTAGGGGAAGTAGAAATCCTCAAAAGAAGAAATGTCGAAGCGCCCTTGAGAGAGGTGCCAAGTCATGGCCCTGGGTTACTTTGATGGTGGTCCCAGAAGAAAGGTAGGTTAGCCTCTGAGCCTTAGGGAGGAGGCAAGTGGTCTTCTCCTAAGCATATCATCTCAGCCACTCCCTAGGGAAGCAATTAATGAAAATCGAGCAGGTAGATGAAACCTCAGCATGATCCATAAATTGAAGGTATGGAAGGCCTGGAGCAATCAGCCCATGGTACCCTTATGTGCAGGTCCCCCCTGCAAGAGCCATGCTGAGTTAAGGTGGCATATGATGAAGGTTTTCTATTTAGGCTTGACTGAAGAGACGCCACATCTTGGAGGTTCAAGAACGCCTCTGTTGGGTGAATTTTTCTAAGTATATATACTCATTTTTTCTATTTTTCTAAGCATCGATGGTTGAGCTAGGCTCTCGATTGTAAAAATTTTAACAAAGCACTGGTTGCTCTAGTTATATATTGACACTTGAGACTTATTTCCTTATGAATGCCAGTTTTTTTCCATCTCTTTGTTTACATTGTGTTAGAACAACTCGGAATTGGAGGATCCAGTTGAGTTGCACTATTATAGGATGATGTAGGTTGGATCTCTGTAATAGTTTCATTGTCTCTATTCAGTTCTTGTATTTTCTCAATGCTGAATGATTTGGAATTGGAGGATCCAGTCCAGTCACCCTTCAGCTCCCCGAAACTCAGAACCAAGAGGATCTTATATTCTGAGATTTTCTTCCTCAAGCTGTTGAAAGGCCTGATTCCCGAGGCAGTCTTGCTCACTCATATCACCAAGTCTTCCACCTGCTCATTTTACAATCAAATCACTGACAAAAGTTAGATCAAGACCTCATTTGTTCTTTACATACCAAGCCTGGTCCCTGAGTTAGAGTGATACCTTCCTGGGTCTGTACCCATTTGATCACCCATTAAATTTATTCGTGACATAAACTGATGGGCGTTGGGCTCTGCTCCTGTCGCAATCCAAGAGTGACTTCTAACACCAACATTTCTTGAGTCGTTTCCAGGGACAAAGTTGAAAATTTTCCTCGAGATTGAATGACATTGAGCCACTGATTCTGAAGGTGCATCAGGCATCAGAGCCTTCGAAGATTGCTACTGTGCACCTGGTGACTCCATTGTGATGACTCCACTGGAACGAAACTATTGTTTTAGTTGTGGCTTATAGAGGTAGACACACGCGGTCCCATCCACAACTGCCTCTAGCTACACCTAAAGATGATCCGGAGGTGATTTTCAGAAAACGAAAGGTCTCTGAAGGAGAAAATTCCACTGTCGAACCATGTAATCCGCCATCTCCTTTTTCCTGAATTTAGGGAGTGTTCGTGCTGAGTTTTCCCCTCCTAGTATAGGATTGGAGGGAGAAATCCTTGTCACTCCCCTCTCCACTAAAGTTGTACCTTGGCATGGAGCTAGGACCACAGAAGATTTCCCCACTCCTAGATTTACCACTCCTCCTCTTATTACTATTGTCACTTCTTCACAGAGAGAAGCATCTGCTGACTCAAGCCCATTAACCTTCTCCCTAAATACCCCAATGTTTCCTGGAAGCTCATTCCCAGTATCCCCTTTTCGAGCCCCTGCTCCTCCGAGCTATCCTCCACCTAATATTCCTATGGCCGGAGAAAATCCCCCTATGACTAGAATGGAGGCTATTATAGCTACTAGGTATGCTCCCATTGTGTTACCTCAGCCTCTCAATGCCCTTCCAATAGATGGTTACCTCAAGCAGCTGCCCAAGTTTACAGGCGAAGGGGACATAGCTGCAGAAGAACACCTTGAAGCCTTCTATAGTTTTACAGACGATCATGTTATCATGCATGTAGATGTATGGATGAGGATTTTCGTCCATAGTCTTGAAGGTGAGGCTAGAAAATGGTTTAGTGCCCTGCCTCGTGGATCTATTGATGGGATTGAGGCTTTGGATAGTGCCTTTTTGAGACAATGGGGAGATAAAAAGGACTTCATGTATTACATGACTGAGTTTGGGTCTTTGAAGAGAAAGGAAGGAGAGTCTGTCTCTAACTTCTCCAAAATATTTAATAAAATGTACAATAAGATCCCCATCGAGATAAATCCCTCTGAAGCCTCTGCAAAGATCACTTATACCAGCGCTTTCGTTCCTGATTTCTGCCTCCTGCTGAGGGAAAGGAGAGCCACCACTCTGGCTCACATGCAGGATGCAGCCGTGGAAGTAGAGTCTAACATATTGGCTATTGATCGACTCAGGAGTAAGGCTGACAAAGACATATATAGGAGAATAACAGAGGCCTCCCCATCCCATTACTCTCCCCTTCCTCTTCAAACAGATGAGGTAACTAAAGTACTGAAATCCATTTTGGCTAGGATGGAGAGGTGGGAGTTAGAGGGGAAGCCCACATACAGAAACCCCCAGAATATTGATAAAAGAGGTTTCAGGAGGCCTGGTAACAATATTCCACAGACTTTTCCAAAGGAACAAAGAAGAAGGGATGATCAAAGGATTCAGACCCCTCTCCAAAATATCCTAGTTGCCCATGAGGAAGGGGAGGAAGTGAATGAACTCGACCATGAGATCCACTACATCGAGGACACTTCCCCTTTTCCTTATTTGACACAATCTGCATATGAAGAATCCCTTATCAACACTCAAATCAACGAGTTGATTAAAGGGGAAAAGACCAGCAACACTCCTAACAGATACAATCTCAGGTCAAAAAAAAAAGAAGGGAATTTTGATAGCCAGGATCAACCCCTCATAGTGGAAAGGCCTGCTAAAGCTGCAACAACCAATACTAAGAAAATAAAACTCAGAATGCTTTGCCAACATCCAAGGAACCTGTCTCTGAGGTAAGGGAGGCTCCTATGTCTCTCTCCTCCTTTAGTTTTGAGCATGAGATTCAGAATATTAGGATTCCTATACCCCTCTCTGAACTAGTTAAAAATGAAGATTTCAAAAAGTCCCTCTCCAAGCTGCTATAATCTTAGCCCCCCTAGCCTTCCACGGACACAATAAATCTCCAAGATGAAAAGCCATTAGTCGTCCTAGGCCCCATGGTAGAATATAGAGATGATTCATCCCCTCCCTTCTACACCTCGCTGAACATACATGATAAAGTGTTGCATAATTTCCTCATGGATTCAGAAGCTTCCCACAACCTTATGCCCAAAATAGTCATGGAAGAATTGGGACTAGAAGTGACAAAGGATTTTCATGATTTGTACTCTTTTGATTCAAGGAGGGTGAAATGTCTTGGAGTCATCAAAGACTTGGTGGTCTCATTATTTCAGCTGCCAATGAAGAGTGTGGTCATGGACATTGTGGTAGTTGATGTTCCCACAAGTTTGGCATGATGTTGTCTAGGTCCTGGATTTAAAGACTTGGAGGAACATTGCAGATGGATCTCACATATGCCACCATTCTAGTCTTTGGAGGGGAACATAGGAGGTTGTACAGAGTGGTTTTTATGTCACCTTCTCAAGAGACCATATCCCTGTCATACAAGTTGGAATTTGAAACCACTGAAATGATCCAGGCCATCCATCCCGGAGGAGCATGTGGCACACAATCGAGCTTCTTCACAACTTCACCCATCGCTACCTTGAAACACTTTTTCTCTGCAACTGGGATCCCCGAAACGTGAAGATGTGAAGGCATCCAGGATTCGGGCCCACAGTATCGCCGAAGAAGTTCAGGGCCATCCAATCAAGGAGGGACACGTGGTGCTTGATTGGGCTCTATTGCCACTTCGCCTATAATGACTTTGAAGAACAAGGATCAGCCTCCTCCCAGTCGCGATACATGAGATGAAAGTTGTCCAAGATTCAAGCCCACAGTATCACCGAAATAAGTTCAGGGTCGTCTGATCAAGGAGGGACACATGGCACACGATTGGGCTCTATCGCCACTTCGCCCATCGTGACTTTGAAGAGAAAGGATCAACTCTATCCCATCCATGAAACGCAAAGTGTCGAAGGCGTCCAGGATTCGGGCCCATAGTATCGTCGAAGAATTTCAGGGTCATCCGATCAAGGAGGGACACATGGTGCACGATTGGGCTCTATCGCCACTTCGCCCATCATGACTTTGAAGCACTTTTTCTCTGCAGTTGGGATCCATGAAATGCGAAGTGCCGAAGGCATCCAGGATTTGAGCCCATAGTATCATCGAAAGAAGTTCAGGGTTGTCTGATCAAGGAGGGACATGTGGTGCATGATTGGGCTCTATCTCCACTTCGCCCATCATGACTTTGAAGAGAAAGGATCAACTCCCTCCGATCCATGAAACACGAAATGTCGAAGGCATCCAAGATTCAGTCCCACAATATCACCAAAGAAGTTCAAGGTCATCTGATCAAGGTGGGACATGTGGCACATGATATGGCTCTATCGCCTCTTTTCCTATCATGAATTTGAAGAACAGGGATCAGCCTCCTCCCAGTCGTGAAACGCGAAGTGCCAAAGGCGCCTCTGGGTGCAGGCCCATGGTCATAGCACTGGGTCGTATGGAAAAGGGGCAAAGCAGATGAAGGGGCGTGGATCCAATGCATCCAAGGAAAAATGATCGTGGTCATCAGTTTTAGAGCCGATCCGACCGTTGATCTTGGAGGGTCTTTTCATGAGATTGGGCATCCGGAAATATGAAGGTAGGGGAAGTAGAAATCCTCGAAAGAAGAAATGTCGAAGCGCCCTTGAGAGAGGTGCCAGGTCATGGCCCTGGTTTACTTTCATGGTGGTCCCAAAAGAAAGGTAGTCTAGCCTCTGAGCCTTAGGGAGGAGGCAAGTGGTCTTCTCCTAAGCATATCATCTCAGCCACTCACAGGGGAAGCAATTAATGAAAATCAAGCAGGTAGGTGAAACCTCATCTTGAGCCATAAATGGAAGGTATGGAAGGCCTGGAGCAATCAGCCCATGGTACCCTTGTGTGCAGGTCACCCCTGCAAGAGCCATGCTGAGTTAAGGTGGCATCTGATGAAGGTTTTCTATTTAGGCTTGACTGAAGAAACGCCACGTCTTGGAGGTTCAAGAACGCCTCTATTGGGCGAATTTTTCTAAGTATATATACTCATTTTTTCTATTTTTGTAAAAATCGATGGTTGAGCTAGTCTCTCGATTGTAAAAATTTTAACGAAGCACTGGTTGCTCTGGTTATGTATTGGCACTTGAGACTTCTTGCCTTATAAATGTCAGTTTTTTTCCATCTCTTTGTTTACATTGTGTTAGAACAACTCGGAATTGGAGGATCCATTCAAGTTGCACTGTTATAGGATGATGTAGGTTGGATCACTGTAATAGTTGCATTGTCTCTAATCAGTTCTTGTATTTTCTAAATGCTGAATGATTTGGAATTGGAGGATCCAGTCCAGTCACCCTTCAGCTCCCCGAAACTTAGAACCAAGAGGATCTTGTATTCTGAGATTTTCTTCCTCAAGCTGTTGAAAGGCTTGATTCCCGAGGCAGTCTTGCTCACTCATCTCACCAAGTCTTCCACCTACTCAGTTTACAATCAACTCACTGATGGAAGTTAGATCAAGACCTCCTTTGTTCTTTACATACCAGGCCTGGTCCCTGAGTTAGAGTGATACCTTCCTGGGTCTGTACCCATTTGATCACCCATTAAATTTATTCGTGACATAAACTGATGGGCGTTGGGCTCTGCTCCTGTTGCAATCCAAGAGTGACTTCTAACACCAACATTTCTGGCACCGTTTCCAGGGACGAAGTTGAAAATTTTCCTCGAGATTGAATGACATTGAGCCTCTGATTCTGAAGGTGCATCAGGCATTAGAGCCTTCGAAGATTGCTACTGTGCAACTGGTGACTCCATTGTGACGACTCCACTGGAACAAAACTATTGTTTTAGTTGTGGCTTCTAGAGGTAGACACACGCGGTCCCATCCACAACTTCCTCTAGCTACACCTAAAGATGATCCAGAGGTGATTTTCAGAAAAGAAAAGGCCTCTGAAGGATAAAATTCCACTGTTGAACCAGGTAATCTGCCATATCCTTCTATAGAAACTCCATTTTCTTCTCCTCAGCTTCCTAGCAGACGTTTTTTTGAAGTTTCATGTTTCCTGAATTTCGGGAGTGTTCGTGTTGAGTTTTCCCCTCCTGGTCTAGGATTGGAGGGAGAAATCCTTTCCACTCCCCTCTCCACTGAAGTTGTACCTTGGCATGGAGCTAGGACCACAGAAGATTTCCCCACTCCTAGATTTACCACTTCTCTTATTATTATTGTCACTTCTTCACAGAGAGAAGCATCTGCTGACTCAAGCCCATTAACCTTCTCCCTAAATACCCCATTGTTTCCTGGAAGCTCATTCCCAGTATCCCCTTTTTGAGCCCCTGCTCCTCCGAGCTCTCCTCCACCTAATATTCCTATGGCCGGAGAAAATCCCCCTATGACCAGAATGGAGGCTATTATAGCTACTAGGTATGCTCCCCTTGTGTTACCTCAGCCTCTCAATGCCCTTCCAGCAGATGGTTACCTCAAGCAGCTGCTCAAGTTTACAGGCGAAGGGGACATAGCTGCAGAAGAACACCTTGAAGCCTTCTATAGTTTTACAGACGATCATGTTATCATGCATGTAGATGTATGGATGAGGATTTTCGTCCATAGTCTTGAAGGCAAGGCTAGAAAATGGTTTAGTGCCCTGCCTCGTGGATCTATTGATGGGATTGAGGCTTTGGATAGTGTCGTTTTTAGACAATGGGGAGACAAAAAGGACTTCATGTATTACATGAATGAGTTTGGGTCTTTGAAGAGAAAGGAAGGAGAGTCTATCTCTAACTTCTCCAAAATATTTAATAAAATGTACAATAAGATCCACACCGAGATAAATCCCTCTGAAGCCTCTGCAAAGATCACTTATGCCAACACTTTTGTTCCTGATTTTTGCCTCCTACTGAGGGAAAGGAGAGCCACCACTCTGGCTCACATGCAGGATGCAGCCGTGGAAGTAGAGTCTAACATATTGGCTATTGACCGACTCGGGAATAAGGATGACAAAGACATATCTAGGAGAATAACAGAGGCCTCCCCATCCCATTACTCTCCCCTTCGTCTTCAAATGGATGAGGTAACTAAAGTACTGAAATCCATTTTGGCTAGGATGGAGAGGTGGGAGTTAGAGGGGAAGCCCACATACAAAAACCCCTAGAATATTGATAACAAAGGTTTCAGGAGGCCTGGTAACAATATGCCACAGACTTTGCCAAAGGAACAAAGAAGCAGGGATGATCAGAGGATTCAGACCCCTCTCCAGAATAGCCTAGTTGCCCATGAGGAAGGGGAGGAGGTGGATGAACTCGAACCTGAGATCCACTACATCGAGGACACTTCGCCTTTTCCTTATTTGACACAATCTGCATATGAAGAATCCATTATCAACACTCAAATCAACGAGTTGAGTAAAGGGGAAAAGATCAGAAACACTCCTAATAGATACAATCTCAGGTCAAAAAATAAAGAAGGGAATTTTGATAGCCAGGATCAGCCCCTCATAGCGGAAAGGCCTGCTAAAGCTGCAACAACCAATACTAAAGAAAATAAAACTCAAAATGATTTGCCAGCAGCCAAGGAACCTGTCTCTGAGGTAAGGGAGGCTCCTATGTCTCTCTCCTCCTTTAGTTTTGAGCATGAGATTCAGAAGATTAGGATTCCTGTACCCCTCTCTGAACTAGTTAAAAATGAAGATTTCAAAAAGTCCCTCTCCAAGATGCTACAATCTGAGCCCCCCCAGCCTTCCACGGACACAATAAATCTCCAAGATGAAAAGACAGTAGTCGTCCTAGGCCCCATGGTAGAAGATAGAGATGATTCATCCCATCCCTTCTACACCTCGCTGAACATACATGATAAAGTGTTGCATAATTTCCTCATGGATTCAAGAGCTTCCCACAACCTTATGCCCAAAATAGTCATGGAAGAATTGGGACTAGAAGTGAAAAAGGATTGTCATGATTTGTACTCTTTTGATTCAAGGAGGGTGAAATGTCTTGGAGTCATCAAAGACTTGGTGGTCTCTTTATTTCAGCTGCCAATGAAGAGTGTGGTCATGGACATTGTGGTAGTTGATGTTCCCCCAAGTTTGGCATGATGTTGTCTAGGTCTTGGATTTAAAGACTTGGAGGAACATTGCAGATGGATCTCACATATGCCACCATTCTAGTCTTTGGAGGGGAACATAGGAGGTTGTACAGAGTGGTTTTTATGTCACCTTCTCAAGATACCATATCCCTGTCATACAAGCTGGAATTTGAAACCACCAGCAATGTGGCAGAGTATGAAGCTCTTGTTCTGGGTATGAGGGTTGCAAAAGAAATGGGAATAAGGGAGATGGCAGTGTTCAGAGATGCTGGAATGATTATCCAACAAGTCAGGTATGTCTATCAGGCCAAGCATCCTCAGCTCAGAAGTTACAGGAACGAGGTATGGGACTTGATTGACAATTTCTTCTCAACTTTCAACATTTCTTTTGTCCCAAGGGAGGATAATACTTCAGTCGATTCCTTAGATGTCTCAGCTAGTCTATTTAGGATATCTTTGATGCTGAAGATCCCATGTGGAGTTGATATAAGGTATAGGCCATCCATCCCAGACAATGTAAAGCATTGGAAGGTATTCAAAGATGGTCTTGAAATCGAAAAATTTCTTCAGTCCGTCGATGAGTTTTCTGCATTGCACATTGATCAAGACCCTGATCCTGAAGGCGACCCTCACTCTGAGGTATTCTTAAATAAAATTGTTAGTCACCATATTGTTCAGTTTCCCAACAATCACAGTCCAAGGGGACTAGTCCCTCTAGAAAGACTGTTCGATGGGAATGATGTGGCAGTAAAAGATAAAATTTCAAGAGGAGATATTGATACATCTGAGTGCAATATTGGCACACAAGAGGAGCCTAAGTTCGTCAAGTTGTCAAGCAGCCTGACCCGAGAACAGAGAGCCGAATACACTGAACTATTAAGAGAATTTGTTGATGTGTTTGCATGGACCTATGAAGACCTCAAGACATATGACACATCTGTCATTGAACACAAGATCCCACTGAAGGAAGAGGCTAAACCATTTAGGCAAAAGCTAAGACAGATAAACCCTATGTTACTGCCTGTCATGGAAAGAGAAGTGAAGAAGTTGTTAGATGCCCAAATCATTGTCCCCTTGAGATATTCCAAATGGGTGGCCCATTTGGTCTGGGTAAGAAAGAAAAGTGGATAAATCAGGCTCTATGTTGATTTCAGGAACCTAAACAGGAGCTCAAAGAAAGACAAGTATCCCCTGCCCAACATGGAACACATATTGCAGAGGGTAACTGGTGCACCTAGGATATCCATGATCGATGGTTTTTCGGGTTATAACTAGATATTAGTCATGCCCGAGGACAGAGAAAAAATGACCTTCACCATGCCTTGGGGCACATTCATGTATGCCAAAATGCCCTTTGGTTCGATGAATGCAGGAGAAACATTTCAACGAGCCATGGATATAGCCTTCATTGGGGAAAAAGATCAATTTGTGGTGATCTATCTTGACAACATCACAGTCTTCTCCAGGTCTGACAAAGAGCACTGTTGTCACCTGAGAAAAGTTTTCTTGAAGTGTCGAAGGTTTGGCCTATCCTTAAACCCCAATAAATATTTGTTTGCTATGATGGAGGGAAAGTTGTTAGGCCATATAGTATTAGAAAAAGGAGTGAGAATTGATCCCAGCAGAGTAGATGCAATTCAGACCCTATCACTTCCCAGGTCTAAAAAGGAAGTCCAAGCCTTTTTAGGAAAGATTAACTTTCTAAGGAGGTTCATAAAAATTTTTGCTAAACTGGTGAAACACATCACAACCATGCTCAAAAAGGGAAATGAAGTGAAGTGGACCGTTGAACCTAGGGAATCTTTTGTCCAAATAAAAAGGGCATTAACTGAGGCACCTGTGCTAGTCAGTCCCAATTATTCCAAGGACTTCTTGATTTTTTCTTTTGCTTCTTTTGATACAGTAGCAACGGTCCTATTGCAGAAAAATGAGGAAGGATGAGAACAACCCATTTCATTCTTTAGTAAGGCATTGAGAGATGTAGAAGTCTGGTACGAGATCATGGAGAAGCAGGGCTATGCCTTGGTGAAAGCTCTCAAAGATTTCAGAGTCTATGTCTTGCACTCAAAAGTGACTGCATACATTCCTTCAGCCTCTGTGAAGGACATCCTTATACAACCTGACATAGATGGGAGAAGAGGTAAATGGATCTCCAAGATCCTAGAGTTTGATCTAGAGATTAAGCCCACCAAGTTGATAAAGGGGCAGGGTTTAGCCAAGCTGTTGGTTGAATCCAATTGCAAATCCATGGGGATTATCTCATCAATGCTTGTTCAAAAAATCAACAAGCTGAGTCGTCCAACAAAGGTTCTTAGGGTGACTTATCGCTAGCAGAATGCACCTGGTATAGAGATATTTTGTATTTTCTGCAAGAGTTGAAGCCTCTTGATGGAATGGGAAAGAGTAAGGCGAGAGCCTTAAATCTCAAGGTGGTCAGATATTTCCTCATTGATCGAGCCTTGTACTAGAAAGACCCTCTAGGGGTATTTTTAAGGTGCCTGAATCCACAAGAAGCCCAGAAAGTTATGTTTGATTTTCATAGTGGCCTTTGTGTGTGGCATCATTTCTGGAAGACCACAGCTCACAAAATCCTCAGGGCTGGGTATTACTGGCCCACTTTATTCACTGATGTCTGTAGAGAAATCAAAGCTTGCATCAAATGCCAAAGGTTCTCAGGAAAGTAGCAGCTTAGGCCACTTCCACTGAAGCATGTAGTAGCTTCAGCACCTTTTCAACAGTGGGGGATGGACTTCATCGGAGAAATCCATCCTCCCTCAAGTGGCCAACACAGATGGATCCTAACTGCAACAGACTATTTCACCAAGTGGATAGAAGCTGCCCCCACCAGAAGTGCATCACACAAAGTAATTATCAGCTTCCTAGAGGATATCATAGCCATATTTGGCTGTCCCAATAGGATTGTCATTGATAATGTTGCTTCGTTCAAATCTGAGCCTCTGATTAAGTTGTGTGAGCAGTTCGAGATCTCGCTAATTCACTCCACCCCCTATTATCCTCAGGGAAATGGACTGGAAGAATCTTCCAATAAAATCCTAATCAAGCTCATTAAAATATTATTGGATGATAATAAGAGGGATTGGGATTCAAAGCTCAAATTTTCTCTATGGGCCATTCGAGTGACAATGAAGAAGTCCCTGGGCACCTCACCTTTTCAGCTGGTTTACGGAATAGAGGCAGTTTTTCCAACTCAGCTCGACTTACCTGTAGCGAAGTTCTTTCAAAAATATGAAGGAGAGCCAGATCATATGGTCAGAAGGATTCATTAGATGGTGGAAGTACAAAAGATCAGGGAACAAGTGATGGACATAGCTCATAGTCATCAACAGAAGGTCAAACAGGCCTTTGACAGGAAGGTCAGGAAGAAGGAGT
This sequence comes from Picea sitchensis, assembly GCA_010110895.2. Lineage (NCBI taxonomy): Eukaryota > Viridiplantae > Streptophyta > Pinopsida > Pinales > Pinaceae > Picea > Picea sitchensis. The sequence continues at coordinate 90,253 of SNQJ01S0014549.1, read as the reverse complement.
TTGAGATCGGGGATTTGGTGCTTAAGTGGGATGCACCCAGACAGTATAAGGGAAAACACAACAAGTTTGATTCCCTATGGATCGGGCCCTTCAAAATCTCTAAGGTTTTCTCAAATAACACGTATAGGTTGCAGGATTTGGAGGGTGAGGAGGGTTTTAACAGCCCAATAAATGGGCATTTTTTGAAGAAATGTTTTGTTTGAGCCTTAGACGGCTCCTTTGTTTGTAAATATTGTCCTTTTGGTTCTTTGTTTATTTTTTATTTTTTGGCTTAGTAAATGACTCCATAGCCCAATAGCAAGGCACTGAAGCTACAAAATGATTTCTTAGAGAATCACAGGGATGACTCTATCCCCCATGGAGCCTAATGTTAGCGTGAATTATTGCAAGGGAGTGTTTTCTCTCCAAGATTTGAGCCCATGGCATAAATGCAAAGAAATGGGGCTTAAAAAACCTAACAAATGCATTTTGTCCAAGGTCACAGCCATGAGCACAATGTGCAACACACAAAAAATCCATTTCAGGATAAAATTGCAAGCAGGCGGGCGGCTCCAGTATTCAGTGGCGAGGATCAATCGATGGAGCAGATCATCGGTCGACGGATATTTGCAGCAAATGGAGTTGTGCCATGTTCGGCATAGGAATCAGGCCCATAATATCATTGAAATGATCTAGGCCATCCATCCCGGAGGAGCACATGGCACACGATCGAGCTCTATCGCAACTTCACCCATCATGACCTTGAAACACTTTTTCTCTGCAACTGGGATCCCCGAAATGAGAATATGTGAAGGCGTCCAGGATTCGGGCCCACATTATCGCCGAAGAAGTTTAGGGTCGTCCGATCAAGGAGAGACACGTGGTGCACAATTGGGCTCTATCGCCACTTTACCTATCATGACTTTAAAGAACAAGGATTAGCCTCCTCCCAGCCGCGATACGTGAGATGTGAAGACATCCAAGATTCAGGCCCACAGTATCACTGAAAGAAGTTCAGGGCTATCCGATCAAGGAGGGACAAGTGGTGCACGATTGGGCTCTATTGTCACTTTGCCCATCATGACTTTGAAGAGCAAGGATCAGTTCCCTCCCATCCATGAAATGCGAAGTGCTGAAGGCATCCAAGATTCGGGCCCACAGTATCACTGAAGAAGTTCAGGGCCGTCCGATCAAGGATGGACACGTGGTGCACGACTGGGCTCTATCGCCACTTCACCCATCGTGACTTTGAAGCACTTTTTCTCTACAGATGGGATCCACGAAACATGAAGTGTCAAAGGCATCCAGGATTAGGGCCCACAGTATCACCGAAAGAAGTTCAGGGTCGTCCAATCAAAGAGGGACACGTGGTGCATGATTGGGCTCTATCGCCACTTCGCCCATCGTGACTTTGAAGAGAAAGGATCAGCTCCCTCCCATCCATGAAACGTGAAGTGTCGAAGGCATCTAGGATTCAGGCCCACAGTATCACCGTAGAATTTTAAGGCCATCCGATCAAGGAGGGACATGTGGCGCATGATTGGGCTCTATCGCCTTTTTGCCTATCTTGACTTTGAAGAAAAGGGATCAGTCTCCTCCCAGCCACGAAACGTGAAGTGTCGAAGGTGCCTCTAGGTGCGGACCCAAGGTCATAGCACTGGGTCATATGGAAAAGGGACAAAGCAGATGAAGGGGCATGGAGCCAATGCATTCAAGAAAAAATGATCATGGCCGTCAGTTTTAGAGCCGATCCAACCATTGATCCTGGAGGGTCGTTTCGCGAGATTGGGCATTAGGAAATTTGAAGGCAGGGGAAGTAGAAATCCCCGAAAGAAGAAATGTCAAAGTGCCCTTGAGAGAGGCGTCGGGTCATGGCCCTGGGTTACTTTGATGGTGGTGCCAGAAGAAAGGTAGTCTATCCTCTGAACCTTAGGGAGAAGGCAAGTGGTCTTCTCCTGAGCATATCATCTCGGCCACTCCCTAGGGAAGCAATTAATGAAAATCGAGCAGGTAGGTGAAACCTCATCTCGAGCCATAAATGGAAGGTATGGAAGGCCTGGAGAAATTAGCCCATGGTACCCTTGTGTGTAGGTCCCCCCTGAAAGAACCATGCTGAGTTAAGGTGGCATATGATGAAGGTTTTCCGTCTAGGCTTGACTGAAGAGATGCCACATCTTGGAGGTTCGAGCACGCCTCTGTTGGGCAAATTTTTCTGAGTATATATACTCAGTTTTTCTATTTTTGTAAGCATCAATGGTTGAGCTAGGCTCCCGATTGTAAAAGTTTTAATGAAGCACTGGTTTCTCTGGTTATGTATTGGCACTTGAGACTTCTTGCCTTATGAATGTCAGTTTATTTCCATCTCTTTGTTTACACTGTGTTAGAACATCTCGGAATTGGAGTATCCAGTCGAGTTGCACTGTTATAGGATGATATAGGTTGGATCACTGTAATAGTTGCATTGTCTCTAATCAGTTCTTGTATTTTCTTAATGCTAAATGATTTATAATTGGAGGATCCAGTCCAGTCACCCTTTAGTTCCTCAAAACTCAGAACCAAGAGGATCTTTTATTCTGAGTTTTTCTTCCTCAAGCTATCGAAAGGCCTAATGCCCGAGGCAGTCTTGCTCACTCATCTCACCAAGTCTTCCACCTTCTCATTTTACAATCAACTCACTGACGGAAGTTATATCAAGACCTCCTTTGTTCTTTACATACCAGGTATGGTCCCTGACTTAGAGTGATACCTTCCTGGGTCTTTACCCATTTGATCACCCATTATATTTATTCGTGACATAAACTGATGGGTGTTGGGATTTTCTCTTGTCACAATCCAGAAGTAACTTCTAATGCCAACACAGGTATACAACTACAACACACAGTGCCATATACACCACAACAGAACGGTGTTGCGGAGAGGAAAAACCGATCCTTAAAAGAGAAGGCCAATTGTATGCTACAGTTGAAATAATTATCTCCCAAGATATGGGTTGAAGATATTAATTGTGCAACATACATTCAGAACTTATTTCCTCACAAATCTCTCAAAGGCACCACTCCTTTTGAATTTTGGATTGGTAAGAAACCGAAAGTGTCGCACTTTCGCATTTTTGGTTCACGAGCATGGGCTCACATTCTGACGGATAAGAGGAAGGATTTGGAACCTCAAAGTGTTGAATGCATATTTTTTGGATATCCTGAAGGTGTCAAAGGATATATATTTTTGGACGCTCACACTGAAAAGTTCATTCTAGCTTGAAGTGTGAAGTTTGAAGAAGAGTCACTGCATGATTTTTCAGAAGACCCTGCCGAGGAACCGCTTGTTGTCAGTGATGAGGAGGAGTCAGAAACTTCTTCAAGCACTTCAAAGAACCCATCAGAGCATCCTTTTGGGTCTTATATAGAGGATGAGGAGAATTTCATGGCTTCTCAAACTCAGTTTCCAACTTGGGCAGAGAAAACCCTGCAAGATGTGGGTGAACTAGTCGGTGATCCTGTGGATACAAGAAGGACTAGATCACAGTTTTTTGGGGCTCCTCAAGCCCTAGTTTCCACGGAACCATTGTTTCCCATACATTTCTATATGACACTTGTTTCATATATACATTCACACTCTAAGGCTGCTAGAAACCCACTTTGGGAGGCTGTCATGGATGAAGAGTACTCTGCTCTTATGGACAACAACACATGAGACTTGGTTCCACTTCCGAAAGGAAGAAAGATTGTTCGATGCTAATGGATATATTGAACAAATATTGATGCATATGGTGAGATAAAAAATTTAAAATCTCTACTTGTCACAAAAGGATACTCATAGGTACATGGCATAGACTACACAGAGTCATTTTCACCTGTTACAAAAATGGACTCCATTCGACTAGTTTTGGCCATTGTCGCTTCTCGTAGATGGGAAGTTCATCACATGGATGTAAAGAGTGAATTTCTTCATGGATATATCAAGGAGGATATCTATATGTATAAGCCACAAGAATACATTCATAACTCTTCCCTTGTTTGCAAATTAAAGAAATCTTCTTATGGCCTAAAACAAGCTCCCAAAGCTTGGTATGCAAAGATGGATTATTTCCTGCTTTCCATTAGATTCATTCAATGAAAATCTGATCTGAATGTTTACTTGCTGCAACATGATGATTCCCATTTTATTATATTACTTTATGTAGATGACTTACTGATGATAAGGAACCTTACTTCAGCTATTGATTCGGCAAAATCAGCATTGCACGATCGATTTTCCATGACAGATTTGGGATTGTTGCACTACTTTCTTGGTCTTGAAGTTTCTCAATCTACTTCAAGGATCAATATGGCACAGCCTAAGTATGAATCATATATACTTGTCCACTTTAAGATGACAGAATGCAAGCCAACATCATCTCCCTTTCTTTCGGGGGTCATATTTGAGGATGCAGGTACTACACCTTTGTTGGACAATACACTATATCGGCAGTTGGTTGGGAGTTTGTTGTATCTCACTCACACCTAACCTGATATCTCTTTTGCAGTAGGAGTTTGTTCTAGATATATGCAGGAGCCTCATGAGATTCACTGGAAAGTTGCAAAGAGAATCCTTAGATATGTGAAAGGTACTCCCAGTTTTGGTATCTTTTATGTTGCAGATTGCCCACTTTCACTTATTGGGTACACAGATTTTGATTGGGATGGCAATGGTACAGACCGCAAGTCCACCTCTGGTTATATTTTCAGCTTTGGTTCAGGGCCATTCTATTGGATTATAAAGAAGCAATCCATGATTTCTTTATCTACAACAGAGGCAAAGTATAGAGGTGCAGTGAATGCAGCTACATAGGCTGTTTGGTTACAGGGGATTCTCTCCGAGTTTGGTATTCAATATCCACTTCTGACTATCATATTTTGTGACAATCAGGGGTCCATTTAGATATTGATTGATCCAGTTCAGAGGTAGAGGACCAATCACATCGAGATTCACATGCATTACATCCACGAGTTGATCCGTAATAGAGTCATTTCACTGCAGTACTGCCCCACAGAGCAGTAGGTTGCATACATATTCACCAAGTCCTTCACTGAAAATAAATTTTCAGAACTAAGATCCATTCTTGGAGTGGTGGAGATAGCTGAGTAGGTCACTTTTGGCCAATCAACATTTTTTTCCTCTTTTTTTTTGGGGGGGGGAGGTTTCCCTCTTTCCTCTTTTCATGAGGAGTTATTTTATTTAATGAGTACCTAAAATGGCCAAGTTGTTGTGACTCAATTTTTTTGTCATTATAGTTAGGATTAAGGGGGGGTGTTGGAGCATAACCCTAACTTACATTAGTTTATACCTAGATTAGATTCCTATATATTGGTTAATACATTCCATAACACTTTATTTCACCTAATTTGGCCACATAGAGAAGAAGTGCGCCTCATCCCTAGAGTTTAGGGAAAACTGTTATTTTTAGATCAAGACTCAACTCCCGGTTCTTGATTTTCTTGATTTGTTCTTGATTTATTCTTGATTGATTCCAAATCCCCCATGAAAAAACTCATCCATTATTGGGGAATGCACACCTCCTATTTGAGTGAGAGATTTATTCCTTAATTAATGACTTTTGCCTTTACTATTATTAGTAACTGTTATTTCAGGTCAGTTAAGTGAGTTGGAACTGCTTCTCTTGTTAGTTAAGTGAGATTAAGTGAGATAATGTGCACCATCCGAATGTTGTGGGAATTAATGAGTGTGTGACATGTGTTTTTAGTGGTCTAGGTCGAACTATGTGGTCTCCCTTAGCCTATGACACCTATTTTATCTTTTTCTAGCTTTTTTTACTAGAATTTCTATGTTGGAAATTCTATATATTCACATCCTCTCTTCTTTTTGAGGTTAGTTGCTCATGTATATTCATTTTTGATTAATATAATTCTTTGATTTATGTAGCAAAAAATTTCTCTCATCTCTTGAATATCATCAAATTGTATGTGTTCAATTTAACTAGAATTCTAGATCTATTGGGGTTTCTGCAGGAATTCTACAAGGGGAGAAAGAAAAAGAAAACACTAATAGATATAATCTGAGATCTAAAAAGAATGAAGAAAAAATGGATGCCCCTAATCAGCATGCCCAAAAAGAAGACTCTGCCAAGGCTGTTCCAGTGAGTAGCAAGGAAAACAACTCTCAAAGCCCACAAATTCTGATCATAAATCCTTCTCTTGAAACCAAAGAGATATTGAAGCCTTATTTTTCCTTCAGTTTTGAGAATGAGATCCAGAAAATAAAGATCCTTGTACCTTTTTTGGAGCTAATAAAAAATGAATAATTTAAAAAATATCTATCCAAAATGTTACAGCCTGAAGCCTCTCCAAATTCCATAGATTCAGTAAATCTACAAGATGAAAAGCCAGCAGTAATTTTGGGACCATTGATAGAAGACAAAGATGATTCATCTCCCCCTTTCTATACATCACTGAACATTCATGATAAGGTGCTGCATAATTTTTTGATGGATTCAGGGGCATCCCACAATCTCATGCCAAAATATGTTATGGATGAACTTGGGTTAGAGATCACAAAGACTTATCATGACTTATATTCTTTTGATTCCAGCAAAGTGAAGTGTCTTGGAGTCATTAAGGATAAGGTGGTGACCTTATTTTAGTTTCCCATGAAAAGTATACTTATGGATATCATAGTTTTTTATGTCCCCCCCAAGTTTGGAATGCTCTTGTCAAGATCCTAGATAAAAAGACTTGGGGGAAACTTGCAAATGGATCTCTCTTATCCTACTATTCCTGTTTTTGGGGGAGAGCATAGAAGACTTTACAGGGAGGTGCAATTGGCTTACATCATTAGTGATGAAGCAAACCCCACAAATCACCCTTTTTTTTCCTTTGATACAAATCCGGGATCTAGCATTTTGTAGCTCACTGTCACTCCTGAACCCCCTTTAGAAATCAGAAAACAGTCCATTGCATTTTCCAAGGAGCCTCCTCTAACCACTTATGTCTGGAAGATGTTCTTTGATGGAGCCTCTTCCAAGGAAGGTGCTGGTGTTGGGGTGGTCTTGGTCTCACCAACTCAAGAAACAATATCTTTTTCATATAAACTAGAATTTGAGACTACTAATAATGTGGCAGAGTATGAAGCCCTTGTCTTGGGATTGAGGGTTKCTAAAGATATGGAGATAGAAGAGCTTTCAKTATTTGGGGATGCTKAATTAATAGTCCATCAGATTAAAAATCTTTATCAAACAAAGCACCCTAGGCTTAGATCTTACAGAAATGAAGTGTGGGATTTGGTGGACAGTTTTTTCTCTGCTTTTAACATATCATTCATTCCTAGTTAAGAGAATACCATGGATAATTATTTGGCTGTATCAGCAAGCAACTTTAGAATTCAAATACCACCAAAAATCAAGTATGATGTAGAAGTCAAATACAGGCCTTCTATACCAGACAATGTAAAATATTGGAAGGTGTTCGAAGATGATTTAGAACCTAAAAATTTTCTTGAGACTGTTGATGAGTTTTCTGCATTACACATTGATTAGGATCATGACTCAGAAATCACTCCTCATGCTGATGTTTTCCTCAATAAAATTTCTAATCATCATATTGTGCAGTTGCCTAGCAACCATATTCCAAAAGGACTAGTTCCTTTGGAAAGATTATTTGATGAGAATGATGTGGCATTGAAAAGGAAGGTATCCACTGATGATGTTGATATAACTAAGTGCAATTTGGGCACTGAAAAGGATCCAAAATATGTGACATTGTCAAGCAGCCTATCAGAAGAGCAGAGGGCATAATATACTAAGTTGTTGAAGGAATTTTCTGATGTATTCACTTGGACTTATGAAGATCTTAGAACTTATGACACAAGCATTATAGAGCATAAGATTCCTTTAAAAGAAGACACCAAACCCTTCAGGAAAAAGTTGAGGCAAATCAACCCTATGTTATTGCCTGTCATGGAGAAAGAGTTAAAAAATATTTTAGATGAAAAAATTATCATTCGTTTGAGGTATTATGAATGGGTGGCCAATTTGGTCCCAGTAAGGAAAAAGAATGGAGAAATCAGACTTTGCCTTGATTTCCAAAATCTGAACCGAAGCTCAAAAAAGGACAATTACCCTTTACCCAAGATGGAGCACATCTTACAAAAGGTGATAGGAGCAGGGAGGAAGTCTATGGTTGATGGATTTTCTAGATACAATCAGGTCTCTATTTTTCCAGAAGACAGGGAGAAGACGACCTTTACCACTCCTTGGGGTACATTTATGTACACCAAGATGCCCTTTAGTTTGATGAACATAGAGGCAAATTTTCAGCGAGCTATGGACATAACATTTATCAGAGAGAAGGATAATTTTGTTGTTATCTATTTATATGAAATAACAATGTACTCTCAGTCTGATAAATAATACTGTGATCACATAAGAAAGGTTTTCTTGAAATGCATAAAATTTGACCTCTCCTTGAATCTGAAAAAATCATTGTTTGCCATGAAAGAAGGAAAATTATTGGGGCATATTGTGTCAGCTGAAGGGGTAAGGATTGATTCCAACAAGGTTGAAGCTATACAAACATTGTCACTTCCTAGATCCAAAAAATAGGTTCAATCTTTTCTGGGAAAAATCATTTTTTTGAGAAGATTTGTGTTACATTTTTCCAAGTTGGTTAAGTATATCATAGCCATGTTGAGGAAGGATAGTGAAATCAAATGGACTGTTGAGTCCCGTGATTTTTTTGATCAAATAAATAAATCCTTGACTAAAGCCCCGGTTCTTGTCAGCGCATAATACTCCAAGGACTTTCTTATTTTTTCTTTTGCCTCTTTTGATACAGTAGCAACAGTCCTATTGCAGAAGAACACTAAAGGCTTAGAGAAACCCATTGCCTTTTTCAGCAGGGAATTGAGATATGTTGAATTAAAATACGACATCATGGACAAGAAAGCCTATGCATTGGTTAAATCTCTTAAGTCCTTAGGAGTTTATGTCCTGCATTCAATAGTTATTGCTTATGTCCCATCAGTTGTTGTAAAATAAATTGTTATTCAGCCTAATATAGACAGAAAAAGGAGCAAGTGGATTGTTAAATTACTTGAATTATATTTGGATATTAAGACCACCAAATTGTTTAAAGTCCAGGATTTATCCAAGCTCTTGGATGAATCAAATTGCTTAGCATTTGGGGTGAATTTCATCCACTTGTGTTCAAAAAATAAACAGGCTAAGATAACTGATAAAGGTCCTCAAATAATCTCTGCATTGGCAAATTGCAGCTGGTACAAGGACTTTATATTTTTTCTGCAAAATTTACAACCTCCAAGTGGTATGGAAAAGAACAAGGTGAGAGCCTTAAAACTCAAATTAATAAAGTACTGCCTGGTTGATCAAATTTTGTATTGGAAGGATCCATTGGGAGTGCTTTTGAGATGCCTAGACCCCCAAGAAGCCCAAAAGATTATGTTTGATTTTCATGACAGTTTATGTGGGGGGGCATCATTATTGGAGAACCACAACATACAAGATCCTCAGGGCTGGGTACTTCTGGCTCAATTTGTTCAATAAATTCCCTTTTACACTTCCTTGGAAATGACGTCAAAAATGCCAGTCAATTCTGTTGATTAATAATTCCATTACACTTAATTATTGATCTCGGAAAACAAAAAATTATGAAGTATAAATCAAAGTATATGCAAATATCTAGTTTTATTTTTTTTAATTGAAAATCTCTTACTTATCAAACTACTAAACAAAATTTAAAATTATAAAAGACAAACTGCAATTCTGGAAATTTAAAATAGTTACTAAAATCCAAGAAATTGACACATGTACGGTTTTGATCATTTAACAAATCACTAGCTATATGAAATGAATCAATAACATATGCTTTCCTTTTTCATAGTTAAATGGTAAATCTTGCAATTGAAACAAGTTGTCAATTTAATGATATATATGAGAAGCCAACACTGTATCTTCACACCACATTTAAATAAGAACTCTGAAGCATAAAAATCAAAATCAAAATCAATTAACTAATTGCATAAATAAAACAAGAAAAAGAGAGGCAATGTAGCCTAATACAAGGGGCCCTCCTAGCTCGGTTCCAGGCTGTTAAACTAAACTATGAAATGGAAATTGTCAAACTCAGATATGAACTATAAACTCATTCATAAAATGCATAAGCATAAAATGTTTTGATCAACAACATAAATTTTGTATTAAGATCTCAGAATGTCATCCATACAAAAATCAAGAGTGTCTCTAGTGTTAAAACCCTAGGTCTCTATACAATTTTGAGAATGAGAATCATTGACCTCATTATGCCAACTTCATAACAAAACGATTTACATCTTGGATTTCCAGAAATGGAAAAGAGTGTATTT
>SNQJ01S0014549.1:59324-70758 GCA_010110895.2 Picea sitchensis | reverse complement strand
CTAGAATGATTGCTAAGATTGAAAGAATGAATATGAGGCAAGAAAACCCTGAGAAAGGTCAAGAAATTGAAACCATGACTGAACCCCAGAGAGAATCAAAGACTATATTATTGCAAATGAAAGAAACCCTGAATGGTCACCGACATATCAACTTAGCAATGAGACCATCTCCACATTTAGTAGAAGGTTTTCCAGTAATTAATATGATTTGCCCAAAGAAATTCAACCCACTGAAGCTACTACCATACTCCAGTATGCCACTACTCTTCACCCAAATTTGTCTTTCCTCCTGATGGAAAGAAGACCTGTGACCTTACAACAAATGTTTAATGATGCTTAGGAGATCCAACACAATATCCTCACATGTGAACATATTCGAAATGAAGGGTTGGGTGTCCTAGGATATGAGGATGAATATGAACAGAGAACATTCGATTGGAATCTTGAGCATAAAATTGATGATATCATAAGTCCTTTTGAAGTTTTGAATGCAAAGGATTATATCCCACTTATTGAAATATCAGGTACTTATGTAGTTCCTGATCCACCCCATGAAGAGCATGGAGCTAATTGTTTCATATATTCGTTTGAAGATAGTCAAGAAGATGAGTTTGCAAATCAGTTTGTTGAGGAACAAGTTGATGTCCCAAGCTTTTTCTTGTTAGACAATATTGCAGATGTTATTGATTTGTCTATATATGATCAATATGATGATGATTATGATAATGATCTCCCAGAACAAACAACTTCATTTCCTCTATCAGGAAATGTTCTTTTTTATCAGTATAATGAGAGAAATTAGCTTACATATCACAGTTACAGAGAAGAAGGTATTGAAATAGTTGAAGGAAATTCTTTTCCTTTATGTTTTTCTTCATTTGAATTGTTGAAAGAAAATGCTAAGATCATCATTGAAACAAAAGAAAGTGTGTTGATGCCAAATCACATTGATTCATTGAGACAATTTGACAAGAAATTGAAGCCATTGGTCGAGGAGGAATCTGAAAAGGAGTGTGTTCAACAACTTAGAGAAATGGAAAGATGTGCACGTGAGAGAAGTAAAGAAAATGAAGAAGATTTTGAATCAGATGAAGTAACCTTGCCACTATGTTTTTCTTCTTTCAAAACACTGAAGAAAAATGTTTATAATGTTTCAAATCATAAATCCTCCAGACATGATGTTGAATATTCAGGGTACAATGGACTTACAAATGAAAAATATCTTCCATTATGTTTTTCTTCCTTTGAATTGTTGAAAGAAAATCATGAGGTAACAGAGGAAGCAGGAAAGTCTAACTGCAATAACACTTCTTTACATGGGAAAATTGTTGTTGGTGAGGAAGATCAACAACCTTCACATGCTTTAAATGATTAGGTGTCTGATTACATGGGAGGTTATTTCAGTTCAGATTTTCATCCTGTGCTCAGCTACCATATTGAAAATGAGGATGAAGTTGATCAAGAAATTCTTATTAAAAGTCATTTTCCTTCTCCTAAACTTAATAAAGATTTACAACAAGATTTCCAACAAGACAAAGTGTTTCAAAGTTGTCTTTCCTCCCCTGAGAATGATGTGGTTGTTCAATTTCTAAGTGGCCTAGACAGAGATGAGGATTCTAAAAATGCATATATGGAAACTGCAAGCAGCGAAAAAATGAATGACATAGAGTTTCAGGAAAGCAACAAAATAGTGTATGCCACTTTTCAATCAGAGATGAAAGATAATAAAGAGGCAGTTGTTCTATTTGATTCCTTTGAAAATAATGGTTATGAAGATGGATCCATGAGAAATCTAGACTGTGAAATAGTTTATGTTGTCAACTTTTCACATTTGCAAAGAGATTATGAACATGAACTTACTTCCATTCATTCTTTTGAAAGGAAAAATGACAATCCTCAAGCAAATTTCCATAAGATTAATAAAACTAAACCAGGATTATTTGATGAACAAAATAATAGCCTTGATGCACATAATATGGATGTCATATTCGAAGATGTTCAAGAATGTATGAATGTTTTTGTTGATATGCATGGAAGAGTAGACAAACCTATTGCTTCCATTTCATTTGAAAATGTTCTCAGAAGAAAAAAAAATAGAGCAAAGACAACAAACACTTATGGAAGAGGCTTGTCTTTCTAATTTTTCTTATCAAGAAGAAATGATTTTTCGTGACCCTGTGGCATGTTATATGGAAAATTATAACAATCAGAATTTAAGGCTTAGGATAGATTGCAAGCTCAAAGGTGAAGATAATGGAAAATCAACGTCAATATTAGATATGGATTGTTTTACACTAGAGGTTTCTTTTCAGCCAGTGTTGTCTTCTAATTTAGGAGGTTGTTACTTCCAGTCGTCTCAGCAAATATATCAACCTCTTGATGGAAATCGACAAGGTGAATCACATGAAAACTAGAATGTAGTGGAAGAAGTGAAACATAATTTTGGCCTTATCCATGCATTGGAAGATCCATTTGCAGTTTTGATAGAAACAATAAACGGTCCCAATATTGTTGAAATTCTAAAATTCAAATTCATATATAACTTCTCAAATGAGTTGTTGGTGAACAGATTTTGGAGCAAGTATGTGCAAAGAAACCTAGAATTAGATAAGATGGTTGCATGGTTGCATTGGAATTATGATTTCATTTGACTGGAAGCTCATTTCAACCGTTAGGGTAGGTAGGTGTGAATAAGCTTGATGATCAAGAATTTTCAAGTTTAGATTCCCAAATAAAGTATTCAGTTAGATTTTAGTAATATATCCAACATTCAGTCTCCAAGTCAAAGCATGGCACACACCTGTTGTGAGAGAAGGTCCAATGGATATGGAACAGGTTCTATTGTTCTTTTCTACCTCTCGGGGAGGATAACATCCTCAGTTGGAGCCCATGTTATCACTGTAAAAAAAAAAATCATATGGAGTCTTAGACTTAGGACTTAGYAGGGGGCTAAGTTGGTATGGAGGAGCGACAGACTAGCGGACGAGGCCACATCTAGAGGATGGGGATAAATATAGAGGAAAGGTGAAGTAAATGAGACCTGATGGGTCATGGATCGGGGGCGTTGTTGATCAAAGGTCGTAGGACATATTGGATAATATCTTGGAGGCGATCCGATAGGAATACCATGGTTTTGTTTCAAGGGAATGTGGCGCCACTAGATATATATCAAGGGGAAAAGTGGGTAAGCTTGAAACCACCCAAGCCCACCCCGATGTCACATGTCAGAAAACTATTAGACATGTCACATCCAAGGATCGCATGTGGAAAGGGAAAGTTGACGGTCAGTCAAATCACCTCAGGACACCTGGTCGGGTACTTTCATCCATGCAATGCCAGGTGAACGCCACCAAAAACCAGATTCAAAGGCTTATCATTTGAAATCGATAGCCAATAATGATAGGTCATTGTCCTTGCAAGTAATTTCATCAGTAACCAATGATTGGMATTCAATGATGTTTGTCATTAAAAACATGGATGGCATTACTCTATTTTGGGCGATTAATGTTTCACTCCTGAATGAGGTAATCACAAACTGGATCATCCTTCTAATTCATGTAYAGCTAAGGGAGATAAGCTCATACTTTCTGGAAAACCAGAGAAAATGGACAAGACAGACCAGGCRGCCTCTAGTGAACCAAGATATTCAAATAATATGACAAATTTATCAATGAAGAAGAAATAAATGTTTGTCGCATGAATACTGGCAATGAAATTTCACACGAAGCCTATAGAGGAGCCAGGAGAAGATAAAGAGGTTAGATTAAATCCCATCGTGAAGGATTTAATCATCAACAGATATGAAGATGAGCACCACATGAAAGTTGTCAAGAGGAAAAGGAGAAAGCAACATAAGACAAAGGTTGGAGATGAAATAGTTGAAAGTGTTGGAGAAAACCAGCCTGCTTGGATTGACACTTTAAAGGAAGAAATTGCTAATATGAAATAGATTTTAGGCTAAATTAAGTATGTTTCAGAAAATTTTGTAATAATACAGACAACTGGCATTTATGGAAAATATCTAGAATATGTTAGTTTTTTATTACAACGTCCCCTAGAAAATAGGATTTAGTTGTTGTACGTTACTCCTTCTTCGTAACAGATGTCTATTTTGGGAACTTTGGGGAACGTGATTCATTTTGAATCCTAGTTGTAATTTATCTATATATACTATCAAAAAGATAAATGAATGGTTGGACTTACCGGAGAGGGGCTTTCCCTCGTAGTAGGACTTTGTAACTTTCTGGAGCAGAATTGAATATATATATATATATAAGCAATAGTTTTTTGAATTCTCTATGAAAAGATTCTAATGGTGGTGATATAATTTTTTTCTTCTCTCATTGTATGTATTTCCTATGTTCTTTAATTCCATTTGCATTTTCTTTTGTTTAAATTGGAGAGTTAAAGGCCCAAAATTCATCTTGTGATGCTCTCGGCTTAAGCAATTTAAACTATGTAATTTTCTTCCTAGCTAATTCAGAATTCATTTTAGTAATGTTCTGATGCAGTTATTTGTTTTCTCTTCCTCTTACACCCTACTTAAATACAATTTACAAATCATATTCTTTGCCTCATTTAGCCTTTATCCTTTGGAGAATTCTACCGACTATTCATTGTTTTCATTCACTTTCATAATTTCAAATCCATAGCCCTAAGTGTCCCTCCCCTTCCTCACCAACAACTTTATAAAATCCCCAAAACAAACTAAATCTAGCCATTGATTGCCAAAGAAATATTAAGTGACGTGAGAGATCCCTCTCTAAGTTGAGCAGGCTAATGCCCAGCTCTAAAGTTGGTTGAAACAGTTACCTCTGTCATTTGTCTATAAGCCAGACAAAATTTACAGAGTGCTAACACCCTTTATCACTCATATTTCTGAATTTGACCATTTTGAGCTTCATGTGGCATACTTACACTAAAGTGGTTGATTTCCCATGATTTTATTATTACTTAGGGTAGATATTGTTATTTCCTAACTTACTTGTGCAATTTTGCAATTGTTGGGAATTATGCAGCTATTGGCAATTATATAGTTGATTGGCAGTTCTGGTAGTCAAACTTTCCACAACCTTTAAGATCAAATTAAGAGGAATATTGATCCAGATTTTATGAGCAGAATGAAAATGAATACATATTATTATTATTATTTTTAACACAGAGACCCAATAATAGTAGAGATACAATAACAGAGATACAACAAAATTGGTTTCTATTCAATAAGAAAATGTGTTGAATCTGTAAAATGCAGCGAAAAATAAGATTGCTAGAATGGTGGCGACTTATCTCTGAGAAGAGATGTGACAGTTGCACTCATCCGCAAGAAGATCATTACAATGAGGCTCTACAAGCCTTTTTTACAATAGAGAGGAATTCCAAAACCTTATACATCCAAAACCTAACCCTAGGAGATGAAGCGCCAAAATTTATGTGGGCCCCGTTGGGGTAAGCTAGTACATCAACTTCCTGGGGTCGTAACTTTTGCATACGATATCTATTTTAGGCGCACCATATCCCATTGGAAAGGTGTTGGATTACTAAGAGGGGGGGTGAATCAATAATAGAGAAATATAATCCATAAAATGAAAGTGTTATATCAATGTGGCATTATCATCAAATAGTTGCAGAGTAAATAAACAATGAACAAATGAGCAATCATACACATACACAATACACACGTGTTTTCATGTGGAAATCCAAAGTGGTAGAAAACCACATAATGTTTTTCCTTATATGTATCTAAGAATTACATTCATTGGAACCACCAACTTCCTTAGTTTTCTAGCTACAACTAAAAGGAGGCTCGAACCCCCTAGTTTCTCAGGCTACAACCCGAGGGAAGATCCAAATCCCCAATTCTTTGGCTACAACTAGAAGGAGTATACAACCCCCTATGTTCTCTGGATACAATAGGAAGGTGGATACTACGACATGTCCTTTCCCATTACAACCTCCCTGATGTAGAAGTAGAATGATGGAACCACTGTCACACTATCACTATGAGATGTACCACTGTAACAACCTATACCACTGACCTGCATCCAACCAAACTGTAACAACCTGTACCAAACAACCTGTAATCAACATGTACCATAAACAAGTGCATCAACCATGAACCAACCTGTACCTCAATATGTACCATCAATGAGTGCATCAATCATGCACCAAATATGTACCAATCATGCATCAAATACACATAAACTATGACTCATCAATATGTACCAACATCATCAACTATACACCTCATGTATGTGCCAACTCATCAAGTACATGTATCAACCATGTACCCAACATGTACCTCAACCAAAATAGCTCATCAATTTCATCATCCAAATATGATTTTTAACCATGTAATAGAGTTGGTGTATAAGATCACATACCTGCAAACCTTCCTTAACTTTAACAACAAGATACTAGCATTTTCATCAAACTTTACTTTAGTCTCACATGACTAATTTTGGATTAGTCAACAACCCTAACTTGAAATAATCATAACTATGTAACTGTAATGAATAAAGATATAAAAATGGTACACAATTTTTTTCAGCGTCTTTTATGCAATTCCTCTAGACTTCACTACTTGGAACCTCTCAGAAAAGGAGTTATAGCAAAAATGGCATACCTTGTTGAATTCTAGATTATTCTAGAGAAAGAACTTGTAGAGCGTTCCCCACACGGAATATTTTTTGTATGGATCTAAAAAGTGTACATAGAATACTACAGAATGTACTGTAAACAATACATTTGGTCTTACTTAATTCGGATTTGTTCTGAATAAGTTGTGACATTTTTACCCGAAACACGTGTTTTAGACTAGTTTGAGGACAAGCCACAAACCTTGTTTCCACGACGTATAACTCCAAAAATAAAATGAACCATAACATGAAATTTGTATCACAACTACTTGGATATGTTTCCTCAATGGCCTCCCAATGTCATGATCTGAGTCATTCTAGAAAAAATGTTATTGTGAAAATGGTGAGATGACCTGTAAATAACATACCTTAGGTAGCATCATCAAAAGAATTTATCCTCCCTTGAATTTTGGCCTTGTTTACTTTACCTTCACTCTAAAATTCGGCTTAGATATCCTTTGGTTACCTGAATCACTTGTATATATTCAATATTCTCAAGTTTGTTTCAAAATGAGAGATCTTTACCTCTTATTTATACTTTCATGTAGCTTCCTCAAGGGGTTACCTTTTAACCATCTTAACCCATTTTCCTTATTTTAGGGTTAACCCACTTCTAACCACTTGTCCGCTTAGTAATTTATCCATTAAATTTATTATTTAAATAATTTATTTTGTATCCACCTTGACTTATAGTACATTCATCACTTCACTTTCTTATTTGCCTTCTAAAATCTCTTAAACCACTTTCCTTATTTTAGGGCTAACCCACTTCTAACCACTTGTCCACTTAGTATTTTCTCCATTAAATTTATTATTTAAATCATTTCTTTTGTATCCACTTTGACTTATATTACAATCGTCACTTAAATTTATTATTTAAATAATTTCTTCTTTACAACCACTTTGATTACTTTGACCTTTTGGGGCTTCTAGATGACTCGTGAGGGTTCTCCAACTTCACACAGTCATAACTCTCTAACCGTGAGGAGTTATATGACGTTGCACATACCACCATAAATGGAATGACATGTAATATCCATCTAGAATAGTATTACCTACAAATATATCAAAACTCATACCATTATCCATCAAACAAACTTGGTTCCATTACCCAAACCTTTGTGCTACCGAAATTCGCTATTGGACTTTCTTCAAGGTTTGACATCAATGAAAACCAACCCAATTAATCAAAAAAAGGTCCATCAAAGGAATACACATTTTTTTTTAAAACTTGACTCCATCTATGGTCAAACTGTGGCGAGCCCTAAAAATGCTATTTGGGGCCTCGAAACTCAGGGACCCAAAAACTAGGAAAAAACTGTCAAACTAGAAAACTGGCAAAATGAGCCAGTTGGAATAGGTGGGAGGCCACCGAAATCCATATGGATCAATCCACCCCCCTTAGGAAGCAATGGTATCCATTTCATTGAGTGCCCCCATCAGATAAGGAAATTTATGTTGAATTTTTCCATGGGTGAGCTACTTGCCTTAGTGTAGGAGCTTCCCTACTTTGACAACTCGATAGAGTTGGATTCTTTGTTGGTGAGTTCCCTTGAATTATGTGTCCACAATATGATCACTAGATTCCTTTTACATGCAGTCAAGGTTGATCTCTATTGGTGTCAATTGTTCGGTTATCTTTGAGGTTTCCAATAATGGTGGGAAGTATGGCTGAAGGAGATCCACATTGAACATTGGGTGTAGGCCAAGGAAAGGAGGAATGTTGAGCTCAAAAGCATTGTTACCACAACCATGGTGATGGTGTAAGGTTCATAACGGAGTGGGAGAATATTTCGATGGGGCCTGGTAAGGCATTCTTTCTGCAAGTGTAACCATACTTTGTCTCCCACATTAAACTCATGTGGAAACCGATGTTGATCATGGCACTGCTTGTACTTGGCATTGGACTTTTGTAAAATATACTGAACCTGTTGGCGGATGTGTTGGATTCACTCAATGAACCAAGAGACTTTGTCAACTTCATTTGGAGTAGGTGATGAATTTTCTAAGGTGGCCGCAAGAGGTAGTGCAACATCCATGGGACCCAATGGTTGGAATCCCAGCTCGACCTAAAAGGGGTTGTGGCCAGTGGAGCTATGTAGGGCTCTAATGTAGATATGATGAAAATAGGGAATACTCTCATCCCATGTGTGAGGGTGCTTGGAATTGTACATGCACAAGATATACATGATCATCTGATTGATGACCTTCGTTTTCCCATATGTCTGGGGGTGGAAGGCAGTGGATTTGGTGAGATTGGTGTCCATCAGTGACCATAGGTTCGATCAAAATGTGTTGAGGAATTGATTGTCTCGATATGAGACAATGGTTTGTGGGATTCCAAAATGTACCTTGACTCATTCAAAGAAGAGCTTGGCATTGGCCTCTATTGTGATTCTCTTCTTCCAGGCGACCACGATCGTCATCTTGGAAAATTGATCAACAACCACAAAGACACATTCATTTCCCCTCTTGATGGTCGGAAGGCCTGGCATGTAGTCCATTGAGATGGATTCCCATGACCTGTCAAGGGTAGGCAGAGGGTGTGTTGATGCTTAGAATCACAACGATGAATACTGCTCGCAAATGATTGCTACGCTATATTGTTTATTTGTAATAGTAATAATTAACTAGTAGGTGGGACCACCTTGTAAAATAGTGGCACTATGATGGATGTGTTATGCCTATATTTTGGTTGTTGTTATGATGATGCCTACATAATATTCTACAGATGATGATGCAAGACATGGTTTTATTCGTTGTGGTGACATAAGATGGTTTGTTGAATGTGTCATTGATAAAATGGTTTTGATGGTCACTTTAATCTTATCACAACATTATAGATAAAAGGATTATTATTATAGGTGATTTGTTATGCATTAAAAATTGATTGTTTATTTTATATATATGTTTTTATCTTAAATGATGAGATGAGAGCTTAAAACAAAAAGAGAAAAAAACTATGGATAAGTCCTAAAGTTATTGCAAAAGAGATTATATATAAACCTTGAGGTATATATAATGGTGAAAAATGAAAGGTGATGGACCTAGTTGCTATGTTATGCACTTTGGTTAAAGGATTACATGTGAAGCACGTATGGTAATGTTTAACATATGGTTATTGTTAAAGTTTTGATATCATTCATGTAGTGCACTATGTAATGGATATAGCATTGAACATAGAAATGGATATGTGTTTGGATTAATGGTTGATGTTATGGTTATGGGATGGATTGTATGTTGGATTGAATAGGGCTGGGGGAGGAAGCGACATGCATTTAATGCACGTCACTCAAACAAACCTCGACCCTGTCACCCTAGCCATAATTGCATTTGGATCTGGTGGTTGTGGAAGCTCCGTGATTTCTTGTTTTGAAAGGAAAAACACATTCCAATTCTTCCCTTGAAGGGATTTTTCCTGGTATGACTCCTTCACTTTCCATCCATGATGGTACCTCTGTATTATGAATTGATTTGTTGGCTCAATATTACATTAGTTATGTATTTTTCTTGAGTTTTGACTGTGTATCTGTGTTGTGCTTATGGTTTTCTCTGTGAATACTCTGGAATGCTAGCCTTTTAAAATAAAGGAATGAATTTTACTACTTTGTGAATCATGCGCATTGGTTATTGGTTTAAAACATGTCGGTTAGCTTGGGGTTTTATTCTGGTTCTCTATGGAAAATTATGGCAATGGTGTAACAAGCTCTGAGTTTTTATTGTGTGGGTTTTTACCATCATTCTGGGTATTAATTGTTGTCACCTCCTTTCGTCTCAATCATTTTTATGATTTGTTCATCAACTAAGGGTCTTGCAAAGGTTCTGAGTGGAATACCTCCTCTCTTATTATTTCAGGGGTAGGTGCTTGTTTCTGCTGCATGGATAGGTTTTTCAAACTTTCCTGCATTTTCTCAACTTCGACATATAAGTCTCTGGTCCTCAGTAGCTTCGACTTGTCCTCTTGTTCTTATATTAAATGTGTTATTCTCCTTTCCATGCAATCTCTTAATTCTTGCTTTTTCTGTTCTAGTTCTTCCTCATCTTGTTTCCTTCATATCTGATCTTTCTCAATCCAAGTTTTTCCTAGCAAAAGAGCAAAAGGAGCATTGTCCTCAACAAACTTAATGACCTCAAATTCTTCTTTTGTCGATGCTCCATGAGAAATCATAGGTACATGGGTAAGTCTTCCACATAGGGTTATCATCTTTCCTTTAAACATTCCTATTCCTCGCAATGAAGGAACCATAGTAGGCTTTCCCAAAATTTCCCAAGTTCTTTCTGTCATAATATTCACCTATGTTTCCTCATCCAGAACATAGTCTATGTCAAATTCTCCTATTCTTGTTTCTATGCACTCCTTCTCTTTTAAGATCTCTGATAAGTTGATGTCTCTATGATCATTCAGTGTTTCTTTCATCTGCAATAATATAGTCTCTAATTCCTTCTGGTGTTCTAGCATATTCTTAGTCTCTTGGTTTTTCTCAAGGTTTTCCAGTCTCACATTCATCTTTTCAACATTAGCAATCATTCTAGGTAAATCCAGAACCTCATGATCCATAGCTTTACAACAAAGACAAATAGGGCCTCTACCAGGACATTATTTAGCAAGGTGTCCTGATCTTTTGCAACTATAACAAAGATTCAATCCTCTCTTTCTCTTAAATGATCCCCAACCTTTCATGTACCGTGCACTGGGATCACAGTGATGAACCTGCAAAAAATTCTTTCTAGGATCTTCCATCCATTTGTTAGTCCAAACATTCTTTCTATGCATAGGGATAACACATCTTTCACTATTT
>SNQJ01S0014549.1:38291-59274 GCA_010110895.2 Picea sitchensis | reverse complement strand
CTCAGTATCAACACGCTGTTCCTGGGACCTTTTCATCCTTTTGACCATTGACAGAGGCTTGAACTGTGCTTGCACTAATGTTGCTTGTCGCTTTGCCTCCTGGAGTTGTGACTCTAGTGTCCTTAGTTTAGGGTCCTTTGCAAGACGCTCGTAATTTTGTGCACTTTGATTGCTGGGATGTTTACATTCCAAGGCCAATGCCTTGATTCTCTGGACTGCGCTCCGGGCAGTTTCTTCTCTTTGGTCTCGCACTTCCTGTGGAGTGCTCAACACTGCTTGTAACTCCAGTTCTGCTACCCTCTGTTGGAGCTGTTGAATGGATTAAAAAATCTTCATCACTTGGTACTCTATTGGGTCTTGTTCCATATTCTCTAAGCCTGTCATAGAGAAAAGTTCTCTAGTGACTGCTTCTTTCACTCCAATATTCTTTGCGAGCAGTTGTTCTTTCTCCTTCTATATCTGCACTCTATCCTCTGTAAACTTGGCTTGGATGTCATCTTTTTATTGCTGCACAACCCAACGTTTCTCTATGGCCTCCTCTTGTTATTACTTCAGGGCCTCTGTGGCCTGCTCTTTTTCCTCTTGGATACGACGAAGGCGAGCTTCGGTCACATCTTCTATTTTGTGTAGCTGGGCAAGTTCATCTCCCAACTCTGTTTCTTCTGATGGCAGAGGTGCAATAGACACTGCGCAGATGGAGTAGAGGGCTTGATGTACCCATTTCAGCTCTACTTCAATCCTGTTAAACATGGTCTCCTGTTTTCCTTCGCTTCTCTGCAATATATCCTCTGAGGTGTATAACACGACAACAATGATGAAATCTATTTCATCCACCGTGAGTACACTTTGCATTTGTGGTTTAGTGGATTTTGACTTCTTTCGCGATGTAGGTTTCGTGGGGGAAACCTTTCTTTTCTTCGATGTCTCATCTTCATCAAGAGGATCCCTAGGTGGTGTTACTTCACCTTGCTTATGCTTGTCCTCTTCTCCTTTGTCCTCTTCTTTGTCTACTTCGTCACCTCCTCCTCCTCCAGGTGAATCTGAAGCAGTCTCTTCTGATGTGTTGTTTAGCTCATGTACCTCTTCCTTCTTCTTCCTTCTGCTACTGTTGGGTGCATCATACTCTTCGCGAGTAACCACAGGGCTTTCGATGAAGTCGGGGTCGGACAGTTCTACCTAGTCGACTAGTATAAGGAACTTTGCAAGCCATTTCTTAGTTATTTATTCCATGTCCTCCTCTGTGAGCTTATAATAAGATTGGAGATATTCCTTATTTTTTTCTGCGCACGCAGTGATATAAATAAAATGTCTATCTGCGTGAAACTTCACAAATGGTCTGAACCTGTGCAGAGTGTTCGACGTCATACAAGGGAAAGACTCAATATCCCTTTTCAACTGTAGTTAATAGGTGTGGAACACCATATTTGACTACCATTTCTTCACCATGTCGCTCGAATACCAGAGCGTGGTGAACTTCACAGCTAAGGGTTTGGATGACTCAATCTTAGGGAAGGTCACACCTTTCGACATATCCCAAGCAATGAAGGCAATGAGGATCAACAGCCAACTAAAATGAAACTCATAGACCTGATCCTAAGCTTCACAGAAGTCTTGTTCTAACTAGTTGAAGAGGTAGCTCACCTAGTTCATATGTATTCCTTCAATGTACTTTCCTACGAGGTCAACAACGAACCCTGTGACCTACGTGGGTCCGTTCTTCCTTACTAGCTTACCAGCAATCAACTGGCAGGCTAGGTGCACTGCACCATTCTGGATGGAGGCTACCTTGTAACCTCGCTTTTCCTTCTCCATGTCACCATAGGTATCTTTAATCTTCTACGCCAGGGTGCAATCTACAGCCTTCCCTGGATAAACGTCTTGTGGGTCTGGTCCTTGCATGCTTAATCTAGTGATCCAATGGATCAACATCGGATTTACGGTGATGCATTTGTCTAGCCACAAATAACCGCCATGGAAGCACGACAGTAGGAGTTTAATGCATGTGTTAACCTCCTGGTGCCTTCCAAAGTGGGGTATCTTCATTATGTTCAGGATGGTGGACCTCACAATGTCCATGGTCCACGGCTGGGGGATGATCTTTGGCTTATTCCCCTTGGTATTGGTCAAATACTTATGTGGGGCGAGCATTCCATGGTTCTTGCAGTCTACCAATTTGAAGTCACCGATCTTCAACATAATTATATGTCCTATTTGTGGTCCATCTGCGTGTATCCCCTTCGGTAGGTATGCAGTGATCAAGGTATAGTCGAAGTCCCTTGGGACACTATCGTGACTAACCATTCCAGCCAAAGGCGAGATATAGTCAGGCATGATTGATGGGATGAGCTTCGCATTCGCCAAGTCATCACGATTCTTGGTTTGTTTCTCAGTCGCAACTTAGGATGGTCTACATCCACGAGCAGTTGACGGGGATGCTCGCACTCCTCTCGTCGATGAGGCTTGGAATCCAGTAGACATGACCTTCTCAGCCATGAGGTCTATGAGGATCTCTTCGACGGATTTCTCTATTGCGCTGAAGTCACTCGACATGCACGCTCAGGTTGGTGATCAAATACTCAATGTAACAGAATGGGTGGCGAGGTCTCAATAGGCACAACGCGACAACATCTAGTTCTTTGTGGGCTTGAATAATCACTATTTGAAAAAGTTTTCTTGGTGCAATACTCAACGGGATAAATATCTAGCATTGTAACGGATTCCTCCAACGGGTAGGAATGCCTTAATCAATGCAGTTACATCCATTATCGCGTGGTCCCAACGGTCTAATGGTGATCTTTCTGGCCATAACTGTAGTTCGATTCATTCTGGAGCATTGGCCTAATGGTCGGTACGCCTCCAACGATCATATTGATTCACCTTGGAGAAGTGCCAATCTTCGTTTTTCTGCTATCCCGACGAAGTTCAGGTTCTGTAAACCTTCCTTCTGTGAAATATGTTCTAGGACTTCCTGCAATTTTTCTAATCTTGCTTTCTTCTTGTTGAGATTTCTATCTTTCTTCCCTGATTTGAGTCATTAGGTTCCTCTTTCCATTATCTTTCTTATCTACTCTTAGCATAGTAACTTCTCACTACTGCGGGTCATTCAAGGGTAATACTTCTTCTCTTTCTGGAGTAGGTTATCTACTCTCTTGTACAGGCAGGTGTTTCAATTATTCTTGTGTTCTTTCAACTTTGAAATCCAGATCTCTGGTCCTCAGTAGCTTCGATTTGTCCTTTTATTATTCTATTAAGTGCGCTATTCTCCTAGCCATGACATTTCTTAGTTCTTTCTTTATCTATTCTATATCTTCCTCTTCTTGTTTCCTTCGTATCTGGTCTTTCTCAATCCAGGTCTTTCCTAGCAAAATAGCAAATGGGGCGTTATTTTCAACAAACTTAACGACCTCAAATTCTTCCTCTATCGAAGTTCCATGTGCACTCATAGGTATAAAAGTAAGTCTTTCACATAGGGTTATCATATTCCCTCTAAAGAATCATATTCCTCCCAATGAAGGAACCATAGTAGGCTTTCCCAAAATTTCCCAAGTTCTTTCTGTCATAATATTCACCTATGTTTCCTCATCCAGAACACAGTCTATGCCGAAGTCTCCTATTCTTTCTTCTATACACTTCTTCTCTTTTAATATCTCTGATAAGTTGATGTCTCTATGATCAATCAGGGTTTCCTTCATCTACAATAATATAGTCTCTGATTCTTTCTGGGGTTCTATCATATCCTTAGTTTCCTTGCTTGTCTTGTGGTTTTCTTGTCTCATATTCATCTTTTCAACTTTATCAATCATTCTAGGGAAATCCAAAACTTCATGTTCCATAGCTTTACAACAAAGATAACTAGGACCTCTACCAGGGAATTCCTTAGCAAGATGTCTCGGTCTTCTGCAATTATAACAAAGAGTTAATTCTCTCTTTCTCTTAAATGATCCCCAACCTTTCATGTATTGTGCACTGGGGTCACAGTAACTAACCTGCAAAAAAATATTTCTAAGATCGTGCATCCATTTGTTAGTCCAAACATTCTATCTATGCATAGGAATAACATATCTTTCATTACTTCTATCAGATCTAGTCATATCAAATCTTCTTTATTCTAGTTGTGCCCTAGTTTTTAGACTAGGACAAAATCTATCAAACATACCTAGATTCATTCTTTCGAAACAAAAATCTTCACTTATGTTACCTTTCTCAGAGCACAAATCTTTAATATCTTACCTCTTTTCTTCAGATCTGATTCCCTTCTTAGCACAGATCTTCGCAAGTCAAGTAGAATACTGTGCACTACAGCAACAGATCTATGCATAGAGATTTTTCTTTTCTTCAGTTCCCAGCAATCACAGTTTCAGGTCCCGACAACAAAACCCTAACTATCGGCCCTTTCGAAAACACCTGCGAAGCAGATGAAGTCTAACCCGAGGTAGAGGCAGGGGTGGTTGTAGGACTCAAGTGTCTACAACCTTACTGGGACATAGATCTGTGATCACAGTACTTAATAGAGAACTTATCAGTATTCAACCCTTAGTCACATCGCAGGTCAAAACCCTAGTTACAAAACAATGCAGTATTCAACTAGATCTAAAACATCCAAGAACTTAGCATATAGAAATCGATCAGATATGGAATTCATTCACATTACTAACCACTGAGCTACTATATCAGATACATATAACAAACAGATCATAGCACAAAGCATAAATCACAACAATCACATAAGAATCATAAGCACAAAGCAATCACAACACATGATATATGTGGTTCACCCCTGTGTGGGGCTACGTCCACCAACTCTTATTCTTCTTTATTATCTTATGTCAATATTCCACAAGCACAGGGCCACAAACTAACTCTGCATAGGACAGGATATCTGCACGTACCTTGCCAGATCCTCCTTCTTGGAGCTAGGTTCAAGCACAGAGTTGTTCTTACAATTAATTTCACTCAGCCCTGCAAGTTCTCAACACACAATATACACAAAGCTAGCTTGGTCACATAGATCCAACTACTAACATCACTTGCACTTAGAACATTCACACTTAGCTTGCATCTAATTGAATCCTTCTTACATCACCTAGCTTTCTATTTATACATTACAAAATGGGCCTAAACATGGGTAAACCCATGGGCCGACACCCTATACCCATTACATAAACCCTAAACCCAAAAAAACCCTAAAAAGGGGTCGAGATCCCACAATCTCCACTTCTCCATGTGCTCTTCCTTTGACCAGCCTGTCGAAGTCCCAAAAATGGTCAAACATGACCAAGGTTCTCCAAAACTTGGTCAAGGGCCAACAGGATATGAAGAAGAAATATGGCACTGAGAGAGGGTCCTAGGGAATAATCATTAACTGGATTAGTGAACTAGCAACGAGGTTGGCAACGGAATTGATGGAATGTAAACTTTTGAGGAAATGTCACAAGGAAGAAGCACCTGCAGGAGTAATAGCAGCAACAACGCAGTGCTCGAAGGGGAGTCTACTCAATTGGGCTCCTTATCTACTTAATTTGTTTTAGGAGGATTGCAAGGATGCATAGAATCTATGAACATATTTCCATTATTCATGTTTTATTATACTAATAGCATTGGTTGGTTGGGGAGAACCGAAATACAACAGATTTTTCCAGAGGATAGGGAAGTTTCACACAATGAAATATACAACACTTTGGCACACTTTAGATTCGAAGAGAAGTAAGGAAAATTATACCACTTTTACCATGTTGTTTGATGAGATGTGGGAAAATATATCCAATACATGGAGAATACCACCAGAAGTGGTGACAAAAAATCAAGGGATATCATATTTTAAGGCTTACAGACACAACATGTGGATCCAGGCCAAAAGGGATCCTAAGAAGAAGTGGCTACAACTGAGGTGTTGTATCATAGGAGAGGAAGTGCAGTGGGCCATGAAGGACTGGCCTGAGGAATGGAAGGTGCCAGCGATTCCAAAGAAGGTACCAATATCTAAGAAGCAATAAGAGGTTGGCACTTCAAGGAATTCAACTAGTCCAACAGTGAATATAAGGAAGGAAAAAAAGCACGCCAAAGAAATGGGGGGTAGTTCAATCATCAAGAAACCAAGGAAGAAAGATACTATCCCTAAGGTTACAAATAAGGAAAAGGAGCATGTAGTAGAACCAAGTGGAGGAGCCTAGAAAGATACAAATACTCCTTTTCCAAAGGCAACAGGAGGGGACAATATCCCATATTTAGAGATACTAGTGACAATGACAAAGTCATAAACTCTACCATTAAAGAGAATAGTGTTGCAGTTAGCTGGTCAAGGAAAGAATATGAAGGTGCATAAGGGTGTTCCTGAGCTTACATTGACAGAAGATTATGTGTCATTGGTTGCAAAGAAATTACAGTACCATGTAGTAGAGGCATGGTATGATGCAGAGAAGAAAAGGGAAGATATTGTAAATAAATTGGCAGAGGTTAAGGAGGCACTGAAACAATTACAACTTACTACAACGCAACATAAAGAACAAACACAACAACAAACTTCTCAAGAAATATCAGTTCCAACACATGAGACAGTGCATAGTATAGCCATGGGGACTGAATATTTCAATATCACCCAGAAGATGTTGCAGGTGGATGAGGAGATAGCGCAAAATCCATTGAAAGACATAGATCGATTGGACTTGGCACTACCCAAGGTTCCAACAAAGGCGTTGTATAAACTTCAAATCAGTGTCGCATAGAAAATACAGTCGAGGGCCGCGTAGATGCGATAAGTCTAAAATTTGCCAATGAAGTAAAAAGGAAACTGGAGTTGACAATCAATCAAGTCTAGTTCGAGAGAGATACAATAAAGAAGAACACTGGCAGAATGGATTAGCAGGTGGAAGAAGTGTTTAAAAAAATTCCTAACAACGCCCAAGGAGAATATATACAAATAGAGGAGAAGATTGAAAATATAGCGTAGGATATGGAGGCTTACATGAGCCACATTACTGAGTTGATATAAATCCTATCACCCAACACCCCACCAAAATTTATAACACAAAGGGAGAAGGAGGTTATACTTCATACGAAGAGTATTGCACTGAGCATTCAAAAAATCACAGAGTTATATAGTAAAAGTGCAAATTTATGGACATATCTGGAGGAGGATGGAAAAATGCAGAAGATAAACTAGAAAGAGGAAGGTGTAAACACAATGCTACAAGAAATGAAGCATAAGAATAAGATGATGACAATCTCAGACAGATTGAGGAGTGCGCAAGAAATGAAGGACTTGCAGACAGAATTGAAGAGCATACAAGTAGAAAAGAAAGAAAGGCAGGAGCATTTGGAGCCACTACAAGAAGGCATAGAGAAAATGCTGAGAGAGATTGATACAGATAAGGGTCATATTGAACAGGTTGTATTAGAAAATGAATAATTGTTAAAGGAGACTATCATTGCGTAGATAGTGGAGACTATTGTAGAGAAGAGGGCACAAGTAAATTCTAAAGTTGAAGATATTTTGGATAGGTTCCAGGAGCTAGAGAAATCAGTGCAAGAGGCACACACTACCTAAGTGGATTAGAACAAGCGACAGGTGAGTGCTGGGGTCCTATTGGCATAGGACATTTTCAATAACAACGCAACAATCAAGGAAGATAGTTAGAAAAGGGACCAGAAAATGAGTGTGTGCCATATAATAGGGAAAAGCAGCTCAAGGAAGCAGGAAAGTCAAAAGAAGAAGGATGTGGATCAATCGCACGCAGGAAGTTAAAAAGTGGACAAACCTAACTCACCTAGGGTTACTGGGTTAGGGTTTTGGTCATTGTTGTAATGGGTTTTAACCCATTTTTGTAGTATAAATATGTATTTTAATATCATAGGAGATCTAAGTAAGTGTGAATGAGTTATTGCTTGAGATATCTAGTTGTGGAGCTAGTTTTGGAGAAGAGTCAGTTTTTGAGAGATATGCATTGTAACTGAGGATAAAATCGCAAGTTGTGGAGCTTGGTGCAATCTTTTCAGCCTCACTATCTTTACTTGTACTCAAATGTAATGTGTGAAACACTATAAACTTTTTATGAAGAATAATAAAAGAGCAAAGAATGCCAGATCTTTGTGGACATATCCCAAGGGGGGTGAACCACGATAAAACTAGTGTCTTTGTGTGAAATTTTTTCTATATTTCATGTTATTTGTGATCAATGGATGAATATGTACTAATAAAATCCAGCGTGCACTAGAATAGTCAAGACATTCACTGCATAATGCATCTTAAATGAATGTGAATGGTTACATAATGGTAGATCTAGATATAATGTTGTATTAGAATAATAGATTTGGTATATGTTGAAGTAAAAATCATGTCTAACATCCCCACAATAGCCTCCCTTCCAAGCTTGCAGACATCACGGTCTTGTAGTCACCCATAAATCCATCTCAAGTGAGACTTCTTTGTGTACTATGTGTGCAATGTTTCCTTTTGGTCTCTAGAAGGGCCGATGGTTTGCAGGGTTTTGTTGGAAACCTAAAGTAGAACCTAGGTCATCCCTTAACAACCAACATGCACCATGAAGGGTTCTAGCTGACATACAATTATAATACTATTAATGTAATAATTCAATATCTAGGGATTAATAAGGGGTTTAAAACATAAAATGAATCTTTTTCTAGGTATTAACATGTCCCTCTCCTTTGAAAAAAAAAGTTTCCTCAACACTTGACTAATTGTAGGTGTTTTTGCATAAAGAACTCATTTTTCATTTTGCCTCCTCCACCGGTAGGTTCTTCCATTTGACTAGGTACTCTGTGATTGCTCAATTTCTCAGATGCTTAAACCTATTTCAAGTATTGTTTATGTTTCTAGAAATATTTTCCCTTCTTCATTAATATATGGTAAAATAGTTTGCACTTGGATCTTGTTTCTAATTACCTTCTTTAAGTAAGAAACATGGACGATTGGATGTACACATGAATATGGAGGCAACTCTGTTTTGTAAGCCAAATTTCCAATCCTTTGTAAAACCTTACAGGGGCCATAATATTTGGGTACTAATTTAGTGTCCTTATTTTGCGTATGGTTTTAACCTCAAAAATACCCAAACCCCCACTTCAAAGTTACTATCACTGTGATGTTGAACTACTTGTTGTTTCATCCTATTTTGTGACATAACCAAGTTTTCCTTGAATAGTTTGAGAACCTCTTTTTGGTTCCCTATGAGGTCCTCCAATGTTTGAACCTTTGTATTCCCTTTCAAGAGTGATGTAATGGATGTAGGACGATATCCATAAAGTGCCATAAATGGGGACATTTTTTATGAAGTATGGAAGGATGTGTTGTACCACCATTCTACCAAGGGAAATCACTTGAGACATTGTGTTTTTTTATCAGATGTAAAACAATAAAGATATCCTTCTAGAAATTTATTCACAGTCTTAGTTTTCCCATTGGATCGAGGGTGGTAAGATGAGTTGTGATCCAATTGAGTACCCAAAAAGAACATAATTCAGTACACAAATTTCTAGTGAAAATTGGATCTCTATCACTTACAATAATATTAGGGACTCCATGTAGATTTTGAACTGTTTCCATGAATGTTGTGGCTATTGTACTTTCTTTAAAAGGATGAGAAAGAGAGAAAAAATGGGTATACTTTTTCAGTCGACCCACTACTACCATGATGACATTTTTTCTTTTGGATTTGGGTAAACCTATAACAAAATCCATTGAAACTTCTTCCCAACATTTACTTGGCATAGATAATTGTTGTAGGAGACCCATCGTCTTCATTGTTTCTCCCTTATTCTATTGGCTAACTAAACATTCAGACACAAATTTTGAACATCAATTTTAAGACCTTCCCAGGAAAAATCCTTCTTGATCTTATGGTATGTTTTCAAGAATCCTAAATGTCCTCCTATAGGAGAAGTGTGAAATTCTAGAAGGACGTTATATTTGAGTTGGGAATTCTTACATAAATATAGGTGATCAGTATACCATAGAAAATCATTATTCCATACAAAATTATATAATGAACCGCGGTCCTCATGTAGTTGTTGGATGATCTTGAATACCTCTTGATATTGCTTCCATTCTATCATTTCCACCCAATCAGATTGTGGAATAGAAATAGCACATAATGAACCTTCTATTTATTCTTATTTCCTTGAAAGGGCATCTGCAACAAAATTATGTTTTCCTTTTTTGTAAATAATTTCAAAGTCATAACCTAGAATCTTTGTCACCCATTTTCATCTTTCTTCTAAAGATAATTGTTTCTCCAAAAAGTACATAAAACTATCATGATCTATTTTTACTTTGAAGTGTCTTCCTTTTAGGTAAGGGTGCCTTTTCTAAAATGCATGTAGCATGTCCAACATTTATTTTTCATAAATGGGTTTGAATAAGTTTTTTCCTTTAAGTTGGATTCTTTCAAAGGAAAGGGGCCTTCCTTCTTGCATTAAAATTGCACCAATTCCATGGCCTGAGGCATTACACTCCATAATAATTTTTTTTGTAAAGTTTAGTGTGGCTAGGAAGGAAGTAGTACACATAGCCTCCTTAAGTTTTTCAAAAGATTGGTTGCTTCTTTGGTCCAAGAAAATGATTCTTTATTTAATAATGTTGTTAGAGGTGCTTCTATTTGACCATAATTCTTGACAAACTTTTGATAATAGCCTATTAACCCTAATAATCCTCTAATTTTCTTCAAGGTTTTGGGAATTGGCCATTCCCTCATAACTTTAATTTTGTTAGGGTCCAATTTTACACCTTCATGAGATAGAATATGACCTAAATATTCCACTTCCTGAACCCAAAAGGCACACTTGGAAGGATTTTCATAAAGGTGTTTATCTTCCAATAGTTGTAATACTCTTTCAACATGTTGTGCATGCTCTTCCCAATATTTTTTGTAGATTAGTATGTCATCAAAAAATACTAACACAAATTTTCTAAGGAAGTGATTGAAAATAGAATTCATCAAGGTTTGAAATGTTGAAGGTTCATTAGTAAGTCCAAATGGCATAACCAAAAACTCATAGTGAATTTCATATGTTCTAAAAGTTGTTTTAGGAATGTCTTCCTATCTCATTATGATTTGATGATATCCCGAATGAAGATCCAACTTAGTGAAGAATTTAGCTCCATGCAATTCATCTATTAATTCATCAATGAAACAAATAGGAAAATTATCTTTGATGGTCATTTTGTTGAGTTGTCTATAATTTTGGCACATACATCATGAACCATATTTTTTTGTAACCATCACCACTGGTGAAGAGAAAGAACTTTATCTAGGTTGAATGATGTCGACCTCTAACATTTTTTGGATCATGCACTCAATCTCACTCTTATGTGCATATCGATACATGTAAGACCTAATGTTAGGTGGTGCACTTCCTGGTTGCAAATGGATAGCATGATCATGATCTCAAGCAGGTGGAAGACCATTAGTAATTTCACCAAATACCTTGGAATGATTGTTGATAACTATTTTGAGGTCTAATGGAGCATAGAATATAGATGTTTGAACATCAAGTGAGCACAATTATGCAACTACACCTCGATGTCCATTTTTGAGTAATTTTGTCATGCTATTAGAGCTCATCACTTTATAGGTTTCCCTTGGATACCTCTAAGCTCAATTTCCTTTCCATCTAATCAAAATCTCATGAAAATATATTTAAAATCAAGGGCCATTGTTCCAAATGATTGTAACCATTGGCCCCTAATACAACATCAACACCCCCAATTTGGATGGAAATTATGGGGATATATATAAAATACTCCACCATGTTGAGCTTAATAATGTGGAATTTCCCTGAAAAATTTATGGCACCTCCATCTACAATCATTACTTGAAACTCTGGGGTGAGATATACAAAGCAATTGAGATCTTTTTCTAATTTGTAATTGATGAAATTATGGGTACTATGAGAATTAATCGATATTGTTACCTTTTTTTCTTTTTGATGTATCCTTGTATCTTGAGCGTTTGTGGAGTAATAATGTTGGCCAATGCATGACAATATATTTTTGGAGTATTCTCTTCTAGATCTAGATATTATGGTGGTTTCAATTCCTGATCTTGTTCCTCTTCATCCTCTATGTAGAATAATTTCTTCTCACCACATTTATTCCCTTTATTTTACTTGTTGTCACAATTAAAAATTACTCATTTTTCTCTTGTTTCATCCATTTCTTGAGGTGTTAGCCTTGTTGGTTGAATTACGCTTGTGTTATAACCCAAAAATGATCTTTGCTTGTTGTGTATGGTTCAGTGGTAGACTTGTGTGTTGCCTTATTTTTGTCTTGAATATGACGAGGATATTGCATAGCCTCCATAATATTTATAGGATGTCTTAAGAAATATCATGTTTAATGTCTTGTTTTAATCCACCCATGTAAGCTTCCAACAATTGTTCATCACTTTTGTCATCCACCCTTGTGGCCAATACCTAAAATTCTGAATTATAATCTTCAATATCACCTAAGCGTTTGATTCTTGTCAATTGAATGAAGTAGTCATGTACCCATACTTTCCCATATTGTGCTTCTAAGCGTCTTGTAAATAAACCCCAAGTATAATTATAAAGATGGGGTTTCCTTTTAACTACCCATTGATACCATTGATATGGTTTTATCTCAAAGTTTAGGGTTACTATGTGAATCCTTTCTTTATCATCCATAATATCATGCAGTTAAAAAAAATTCTCTATTTGGTTCACCCAGGTAAAGGCCTGGATTCCATCAAAATTCTTTAATTCAATCTTGGGAAAGTTGAATTTAGGACCCCAATCATAATTAAATCCACTAAAACATTGTTTATTATCGACATGTTGTTCAACCATAATACTACCTTTATTTTCCTGAGTTCCTTGCATTTTGATATTTCCTTTAGACAGTATATCATATAGAGCATGAAACATCATGGAAGACAAGTAATTTTTCAACTCCTTCATGTATTTTTGTATATTTTTATCCATCTTATTTTTCATGCCATCCATATTATTATCTATCTTGTTTTCCATTTTGTTCATATTTATTTTCATCTCATTCTTATTCTCATTCATCTTCTCATTCATCTTGTTTTCCATTTCATCCATATTTATTTTCATAGTTTTATCCATCTTATTTTCTATTTGTTCCCTATTTTCAGTGATCCTCTTTTCCATCTGGTGATAAGTCTCGTCGATTTCATCTTGAGTCATGGTTGAGTTTTCTATAGGTTTAGATGGTGAAGTAAATTTTGGAGGAGCCTTTGGAGCCATGTGAGAAAATAAGGATTCTCCTATTTTTCCTCTTTATTACAAATTTTTAATCACAAAAAACATATCTTCCAATAAAAGGTTATGCCAACTGTAAGTTATGTACCTTTTAAGCCATTAATTTGGAGTCTATCCTCCTGACCAGCCTTCCTTATAATCTATTTATTAAATTTTGGCCCTTCTCAATCTAAAATTTCCACCTATAGTACTTTGAATTGTATTCTATACAATGCCATAGGTTTGACCAAATTGGATTTTCCAAGTGAAAGTAAGGGTAAATTTTCTAAACCTTGTTGATTTTTGGCCTTTCTAAGAGAGAGAACATGTACATAATTCCACGTGTCCAATATTTAATGTTGGAATACTGAGAGGGGAGGTGAATCAATATGAGCACAATTAGTACTTTTAATCACAATATAAAACCTCCAATAAATGCCATGACCATTCAAAACACCATAATTCAATGTATAGATATCACATAAACATAGTACACTAGAATTTTACGTGGAAACCCAATGTAGGAGAAAACCACATAATTATTTTCTTATTTATCAAATAGTACATTCATAGGAAGCGTCAACTTTATATTTCTCCAGCTACAACTGGAAGGAGGTTGTTGGGCACCAAATCGGGCTATCTTTATGCTACATTTCCATTACCTTTTTTACGTTTCTACACTTATTTACCTATGTTTACTGTGTTAAATCCGTGAGGTAATTACCCCTACCTTGCCTATTGGAATATTTTATTAATGAAGTGAAGTCACGGAGTTTTGCCTATTCACAGCACTAAAATGATGTTTGACCACAACTTTTGGAGAATGGGAATCAAGGCCTCAACATCCCATGGCATATCTGTTGTTCATCTATTTTGAGAACAACAATGACCAAGCCAAAGGAGGTCGCACAGCTGGAGTCACAAATCCCTAAACCATCTTGGGCATTTCATTGATCTTGTCTATCTGGTACTGGTGCCGCTCCAACTAATGTATATTTTTAAGGGTACGGTTACCATGCTTTTGGGAAAGAGGTTGTTCCCCCTTTTGATGTATAAAAGACAGTTTATTCCTGTAACTGGGGATGTCCCCATTGAGATTGTAATAACCTTTTTCAGATTTATAAAGCATTACCTATTTTGTTGTCTTCATCTTTGCTGTAACCAATGCAGCCTTTATCAAAGAGATGGGCCCGCTCTTTTGATCAGGTGTTGCATCTTCCTGTGTGTGTTATTTATCAGTTTTATGATTGTTGTTACAGTGTGTTATTTAGTAGTTTATGCTTGCTGTTATAGTATGTTATTTAGTAGTTTATGCTTGTTGTTACAATGTTATTTCTTAGCTTATGCTTGTTGTTACAGCGTATGATTCTTATGAGTACCTTTCAGAAGTTGTAGTTAATCCAGTTGACAATAATGTTTTGAATCTTAAATTGTAAACCCTTGGCCAGAACGAATTGTACTCTTTCCCCTGCATATACCTTGTGCATTGCCTTGAAAGGATACGCACCCAGATTGATAAATTAATGTAGGAAAAGGGTGAATAAATCATTCATACCTGGACCCCAACATTTTGGCGTCATTGTCGGGGAGGCTAACAAGGTGCAAGACAATGATCTGGACCAACCAGAGGGTCAATCTCTCGTCCTGGGGAGAGAATGAGTTTTCTCACTCTGCTTTAGGTCCTGAGCGTAGGTGATCTTTCTGCTTGTTTTTATTTTTTCTTTTTCATTTTTGTAAATCTCTTGTCATGGGGAGGGAGGAGTCTTTTGATGCCCTACTCTAGATCCTGAGTTAAGATTTATTTCTTTCAAACCTTTGTGTTTTTATTGAAGCCCTATATTTTACCCTAGGGAGGGAGGATTATTTTAACGCCCTTCTTTAGGTTTGAAAGGTATTAGGTCTTTCCTGTGGTGTGTTTTGTTCTTGTCCAGGGGAGGGAAGATTCCTTTGACGCCCTGCTTCGGGCCCTGAACCCTAGTTTCTTGTTTTTTTTGGTTGCTTTTCTTTTCATAAGATCTTTTGTCTTGGGGAAGGAATGGTGCTTTGACACCTTACTTCAAGACTAAAGCATTGTAGGTTTATGCCAAGACCCTCATTGTATGAACAAAGAACTGAATAATGGGGGCAGAGGGAAAGCCCCAAGGAAGGGAGGACCAGATTTGGGAAGAAAGACCTTCATCCAACATATTATAGAAAAGGCTGAATTAGAAACATCATCTCGCGTAGCCATGAGACCAAGGGAACAAAGAGTAAAGCTTGAGGGACAATCAGTAGATCAACTAGTGTTGTCTATAGCATTCTTGGGTGATATAATATAGTAGGTCCCTCCAGCAGTTGAAGAAACATTTAGTGGCATACCTGAACAAGGAAATCTTATGCTGGCAGCAGAGGGGGAAGAGGTCGCAAGCAGAGCCTCGATAGAGTTAGACTACTCCAGCAAGAGAGAGAAGGTTGTAGCAGAGGGATCAAGTCATCAGAACATAGAAGAAGGGATCAAAGGAGTATTTGCATCACCTAGGGACTGGGAAAGTGCCGCTAAATCAACTCGGATCAAAGGGGTAAGGAAGCCTCAACCATCTCTTACAGAGTCTAGTGAAATACCCAACGATTATTGGAAGATATTTATGGCTCCCACAACCTCCACTATCGAGTTCCCAATTGGAAACTTGGGAGTTGGTGTGCCCACTAAGCCTATTCCATTAGCAGCCCTACCAAACTTTCATGGGCTTGTTTCAGAAGATCCCGACACGTTTCTATTTGAATTCGACATAGTATGCCGAAGGTATGACTACACGACGGAAGCCCAAAAGTTAAAAATTCTCCCTTCTACACTAAAAGGGATGGCTCTGCGATGGTTCATGGGCCTTGGAGGAAG
The DNA here is from genome assembly GCA_010110895.2 of Picea sitchensis. Lineage (NCBI taxonomy): Eukaryota > Viridiplantae > Streptophyta > Pinopsida > Pinales > Pinaceae > Picea > Picea sitchensis. Next base: position 43,166 of record SNQJ01S0014549.1, on the reverse strand, counting down.
CACTATTTCCACATGGGATGATATGCGGATAGCTTTTCTGGAAAAATACCAAGATTATTGTAAATCCCGGAACATTAAAGAAGAACTTTTCAAGTTTTCACAAAAAGAAGATGAGAGTTTGGAAGATTGTGTGGAACGATTCAAGTACACCTTACAGAGGCCGGGTCACTCTGACCTGGATAAGGGAATTCTAAAAATTATCCTCCTCCGATCTTTCTGTGAGGATTCAATGGAGCTATTGAACATTGTGGGAAAAGGAGACATCTCTAAGGAAATCTTCGAAGGTATCTGTGAGTTATGCATTCAGTGCTCAAGAGGACTTGCAAGAAACAGACAAGGGATTCACTCAGTAAAAGGGTTTGGCGGAGGTGTTACGAAAGAAGAAATCGGAAACCTGCTAGACAATCTGAGGACGGATATCCTCAGCACCCTGTCAGCACATATGGATACACTGCAAGTAAAGCAGAAGCAGCTAGAATTGGACAGGACTATGGAAATATTCTGCCCAATGTGTAGAAAGAGGCATCCAGAGAGGGAATGTCCATTAAAATCCATAAAGGAATGTGCAATCTGTGAGCTAAATCATGCAACAAGCTCATGCCCCTCCCTGCCAGGCCTGAAAGCAGTATTTCAAGGAACAGGGAAAGACATAGAACAACTGTACTTCATGGGGTCTAGAAAGCCATGGCAACCTGTTGTGGGGAAATTCTACCCTACGGACTAACAAGCTAGGGCTTAAACTTGCNTTGAATATAGATCTATTTCTCTTGTAGATTTGTACTCTATTCAGTTGTTTCTGAAAACCCCCCAGATTGAAGTCAATAATAAAAAGAAAAATTGTACATGCATCGTGTGTTCCTTATGTTCCTTGTGGAGATGATTTGTTAATGATATATTGCTGATATATGTTGTTGATATGTATTCACATATAACTGATTATTAATGAAAACAATGAGTAATGAGTAAATGTCAAATGTTAAGTAATTCTTTTTGTGTGCGAGGGAAGTTTTGGGAAAATTGTCCCCACACTCATTCACCCCCCCTCTAAGTGTGGTAGGTGTGTCCAACATTCTAACCACTTGTCCACTTAGTAATTTCTCCAATAACTTTATTATTTAAATAATTTATTTTGTATTCACTTTGAATTATAGTACACTCATCACTTCACTTTATTATTTACCTTCTAAAATATTTTAAACCACTTTGACTACTTTGACCTTTTGGGGCTTATAGATGACTCATGAGGGTTCTCCAACTTTACATAGCCATAACTCTCTAACCATGAGGAGTTATGTGACATTCCACATACCACCAGAAATGGAATGACATGTAATATCCATATAGAATAGTCTTACATGCAAATATATCAAAACTCATACCATTATCCATCAAACAAACTTGGGTCCATTACCTAAACCTGAGTTCTCCAACTTCACATGGCCATAACTCTCTAACCGTGAGGCATTATGTGACGTTCCACATACCATCGGAAATGGAATTTCATGTACTACCCATATATAATATTATTACCTTCAAATATATTAAAACTCATACCATTATACATCAAACAAACTTGGTTCCATTACCCAAACCTTTGTGCTACTGGAATTCACTACCGGACTTTCTCATGGGGTTGACATCAATCACTAAGGGTTGAAATCAATCTAAAATATCACTCTCCAATGGCTGACATCAATGAAAACCAACAACTGATACCAATTTTCCATCAACCTAATCCAACTGTCTGACAAAAACATTGTTTTGTCAACCCAACAAAGTACTCTAAGGAGAATTTTGTCTGATTAATCCAGTTCATCTTTCTCTCCCTTACCCATCGTTCACAAGATGGAACCTAGTGGTGTCTCTAATGGCCTTGGAGGTGCTTCTTCATCTCAACCTTCAACCTCGTTAGTGATTGGTAGCTTGTATAGTCATCAATACCTTGTCCAATCTACCACCAATCCCACTAACGTCATAAAGAAGTATGGCCTCTTTCAATTTGAATAAGATGCTACTACTACTACTACTACTTGCTACTCATCCACTTCCAAAATTCAAAGAGCATATCCCTAGGTTTTCAGTAAATAACACAGCCACTATGAATGAGCACTTGGTAGCATTTTCTAATGCCTGTCACAACATAGGAGCCAATGACAATGACACTTGTATGCACTTATTTGTTAATTCCCTTGAAGGGAAAGCAACGAACGATTTATTTGATCTTCCTCCCAATATTATTTCCACTTGGGAGGAGTTAGTTTATTGGTTCAAATATACTTATGGGAAGTCTAAGAGCCTAGCCAAGGAGTTACAGGAGTATAATAACATTCCTTATAAAGAAGGTGAGACTATCAAGTCTTTCAACTTACGTTTCACCAAGTTATATAACCAAATTCCCTAACTTATTCTCCCTCTGAACCAAGCCACTTTTATGCATTACTATATTGCTCTAACTTCCCTCTACCGACATAGTCTTGAAGAAAAAGCCATTGAAAACCTTAGTTTCGCACTGCATACTTTTCTAGAGTATGAAGAACAACTTGAGAGAATAGGTCTTCCCTAGGGAGACTCAGATAAACAAACGGACATGTCCTCCTTCTTACAGCTTATACAAGACATGAATAATCAAATGATAGCATATGAGAGAAAGGGAGTTGTCCCTTCACTTACTCCTAGAGCCTCTGTTGGACATATTGTCATTGATATGTTGTCATTGATGTCAACAGTCGATGTCATTGTGATGTGATGATAAGTTGTTATGATGAATTGTCATTGTTGAGTTATCATTGATGAAATTTTCATTAATGTCAATAGTATAACAATTAGCAAAGAATGAAAATGTCAAACATTATGCAGAGAATGAAAATGTCAGATAGTATGCAAAGATCAAATCTCAAAAGGAAAAGTGCATTGCAGAAAAATAATCAGATCAAGTTATGACCATTGGATACACAAGTGCCAAATCAAGGGCATGGATTGATTGTTGAGCGTGAAGGGATAGTTAAATAGTGTGTTAATTCCAATCCCACAATTAGTCTAGACCGTCAGATTACAAGAGAAGGGTCATTGGAAGACTAGCCAACGATCAAATCAAGTCATGACGATTGGATATTCAAGTTGTTGGCACAGGGGTAGACCCAAGGTTCAACGCTTCAACAACACATCAACAAAACGCTAACTACTGTCCCTTTCGACAACACCTGTGAAGAAGATGAAGTCTCATCCAAGGTAGAGGCAAGGGGGGTTGTAGGACTCAAGTGTCTACAACTTGGTTGGGACATAGATCTGTGATCACAATACTTAATAGAGAACTTAGCATATAACATTCATTACTATTTAACCCCTTTATTCACATCGCAGGTTAAAACCCTAGTTACAGAACATCGTCGTAACAAGCATATCTAACCATTAGCACATAGCATCAGAGAATATATAACATTCATTCACATCATAAAGAACTAAGCATTCATAGATCTATCTATCATAACAGATCACTAAGAAAAAATGTGAACAATATGAACAATCATGGCACAAAGCACGTCGACACAGGATATACGTGGTTCACACTAGTGTGGGGATACAACCACCAACTCTTATTCTTATTTATTAGATTCTTCTAATATTCTTACATGCATAGATCCACAAACCCAACTCCACATGGGATCTACGTGCACCTTTCCAGATCCACAACACAAAACCTTCTTACAATCACTTGCACTTAGCTCTGTAAGTTCTCAACACACAGTATGCATGAAGCCTTCTTACAATTCATGCGGGACTTGTACTTAGAAAACTCCCCTACATATATTGCACAAATCCAACTTTGATCTCCTTCATACATCACCTATTTGCTTATTTATACATTACAAAAGGGGCCTAAACATGGGAAAATGTCACATACCCACTATGGAAATTAAAAAATTTCACCCCTTTTCTTCTTTTCTCCGAAGAATAGAATTCCCCGAGTCCCTACAGGACCTGATATAGACCCTTTCATCCCTTAAACTCACTCATATGATCAGTGGTTATGGCCACAGGCCTAACCAATATGGATTCCTTTCACTCTTCGTGACACAGTGCTACCAGAGTGTCAAGTTTTTTTTTTCGACTCTGATAAACCCCAAAAGTCAGCGATGGTTTGACTTCCTTTTCGAACTTCTCGCATCTCGCAACCTCGGGAGTTGGGGCATCGAGCCTTTGTGCTCCTACCTTGTGAACTTCTGAGACACGAAAGTCAATGATGGTTTGACTTCCTTTTTGCACTTCTCACATCTCACCACCTCGCGAGTTGGGGCATCGAGCCTTCGTGCTCCTACCTCGCGAACCTCCGAGACATGAAATTTAGCGATGGTTTGACTCCCTTTTCACACTTCTCACATCTCACCACCTCGCGAGTTGGGGCATCGAGCCTTCGTGCTCCTACCTCATGAAACTTCGAGATGCAAAAGTCAGCGATGGTTTGACTTCCATTTCACACTTCTCGCATCTCACCACCTCGTGAGTTGGGGTGTCGAGCCTTCGTGCTCCTACCTCATGAACGTTTGAGACGCAGAAGACAATGATGGTTTGACTTCCTTTTCGCACTTCTCGCATCTCACCTCCTCACGATTTGGGGAGTCGAGTCTTCATGCTCCTACCTCGCGAACCTCCAAGACATGAAAGTCAGCGATGGTTTGACATCCTTTTCGCACTTCTCGCATCTCGCCACCTCACGATTGGGGGCGTCGAGCCTTCGTGCTCCTATCTCATGAAAATTTGAGATGAGAGAAGTCAACATAATGTTGACTCCTTCCCAGGCGATGCATGTCCATCCGTTGGCCACGCGGGCTCCACCTGATGGATGTGCCACATGTTCTCACGAACCTTGTCTCTTGG
>SNQJ01S0014549.1:0-32314 GCA_010110895.2 Picea sitchensis | reverse complement strand
CAGAACACCTGTTTATTGACTAGCTTCAGGACTGGTCACAAACCCTATCTTCCACAGAGTGTATCTCCATAATTATAGCAAATAAAGATCTTAAATTTTTACGAGAGGCACATTGATATGTCTTCTCAATACCATATCGATTTCACCATCCGAATCATTCTAGAAAAAAGTTATAGCAAAAATGGTAAGATGACTTGAAAATAACATACCTTAGAACACATCACCAAAAGACTTCATCCTCACTTGAAATCCAGCCTTCTTTTACTTCTTATTCCCTCTGAAATTCGACTTGTATCAAATGAATGTATAATGATGTTTATTTATACCATTTATGTCACTTCCTTTTAACATTAGGGCTGACTTGACACTTTCTTATTTTGTAATTCTTTTCTTTAATTATCTTTAGGGCCTACATGTACAATTCACATTGTCATCTTCAAAAATTCATTTCTCCTCAACCATGAGGATCCACATGATGTGCCACATACAACTGAAAATAACATGATGTATACTATACATCCATGGTTGTTGTATATGCATGTGAATTTTCCTTCATGTCCAAATACCTTCATTAATCTTGCAGTCCAAAACCCATGATTAGGGTTGACATCAATGACAACAACCAATATTCCAACACAGCGCATGGTTCAGCAGCAGGTCCATGCCATACAGAGAAAGGTTATGGAAGTGAATTAGCGGCTCCAGCCAGTGCAGGATGCAACTTGCATAATTTTTGAGGAAATTGAAGGATAAGGTGCAGAACTAGAACAGGTGGTCACCACAGTAGAACAACGCTTGGAAGGACCTGTGATAGAGAAGACTATTTAGGAATTCCCCAAGTAGGAGGCTTTGGATAAGCAATAGGTCAAGTCAGCTCTAGCCAAGCTCCAGGCATTTGAGGAAAATTTACCTAGATCAGAATGACTCGGGATGAGTCACAGATGAGTGTTGGGGGCCTGTTGGCCCTTGACCAAGTTTTGGAGAACCTTGGTCACATTTGACCATTTTTGGGACTTCGAGAGGCTGATCAAAGGTGGAGCGCAAGGTGAAGCTGAGATCGCGGGGTCTTAGCCCCTTTTTAGGGCATTTTTGGGTTTAGGTTTTATGTAACAGGTATGGGATGTCGACGCATGGGTTTACCCATGTTTAGGCCCATTTTGTAATGTATAAATAGAAATCTGGGCAATGTAAGAAGGAGTCTGTCAAATGTAAGATAAGTGAGAATGTGCTAAGTGCAAGTGATGTTAGTAGTTGGATCTATGTGATCAATCTATCTCTATGCATACTGTGTGTTGAGAAATTAAAGAGCTAAGTGTAAGTAATTGTAAGAACAACTCTATGCTTAAACCTAGCTTAGGGAAGGAGGATCTAGCGAGGTACACACAGATCTCCTGTCCTATGTGGAGTTAGTTTCCAGCTCTGTGCTTGTGGAATATTGACAGAAGATAATAAAGAAGAAGAAGAGTTGGTGGACGTAGCCCCACACTAGGGTGAATCACGTATATCCTGTGTTGTGATTGCTTTGTGCTTATGATTCTTATGTGATTGTTGTGATTTATGCTTATTGCTATGATCTGTTTGTTAGATGTATAAAATATATTATCTTAGTGCTTAGTAATGTGAATGAATGCCATATCTGATCAATTTCTATATGCTAAGTGCTTGGATGTGTTAGATCTAGTTGAATACTGCATTGTTTTGTAACTAGGGTTTTGACCTGCGATGTGAATAAGGGTTGAATACTGATGAATATTAACTGCTAAGTTCTCTGTTAAGTACTATGATCACAAATCTGTGTCCCGGCTAGGTTGTAGATACTTGAGTCCTACAACCACCCCTGCTTCTACCTCAGGTGAGACTTCATCTGCTTCATAGGTGTTGCCAAAAGGGCCGGTAATTAGGGTTTTGTTGGTACGTTGTTGAATTTTTGAACCCTGGGTATGCTCCTGTGCCAACATATCCTCTGCTAAAACAATTTCCTTTGTCTTGTCATCCAGATATTGTTCTAGTTTTTCTCCATATGTCAGTAAACTTGCAATATCTACAATTAAATCTACATCTATGGAGACATGCCTCTCCATCCATAAGATAACTCCATGTACCAGTGCCAAAAACTATTTGACATACATTTACATATTTTCCCCTCCCAAAGTGGGGAATCTCTAGGAGGTTCATGATCCCTGTGTTATAAAGTCCTGCAATCCACTGCTTTGGTTCCAAAATGGGATCCCTTGATGGATCCTCTCCTTTTCTCTCCATGTACACTTGCAATGCAAACTCAGGGAATTTTTTTGTCTTTCACATCATGATCAAATTACCTTATATTTTTAACAGACGTTAACATATCACCAACTATTCTAACTCCATCAGGTATCTTTGGCAGTGATAGTGTTAACTCCTTCTATTTGGTTGGTGTTCTTTGCATGGTAGGTTTTTCCCTAGTCCTCTTCATTCCTACTGATGGCCCTCCCATTTCTTCCTAGTTCTCTTCCTCATATTATTTTGCATCTGAATCTTGTTGTCCTGTAACATATTCCACCTACACTTCCTCTGACTGTTGCGTTGGCTCTGGCACTGATTGTTGTACTTCATCCGACTTCGTTCTTTCATCATATTCCTAATTTGTCTCTACCTATGGTTGTTCTATGCCTAGTCTAAGTTGTTGTACGTGGTTCTTATTTGTGCTAGGGTTTCATGTTTCTCCCCACATATCAACCTCCATCTCCTCTTTTGTCGGAACCTGCTATTCTTCTAAAAGTGTGGGACTGTCTGAATCAATAACTGGTGATGGAATGACATCCACATCCACCACTCCCTCAGGATGAATGTTTACCCCATCAACTATTGTATCATTTGGCAACCTCATGGAACTGTGTGTTTTCCTTAAAGTTCGACTGGGAGGTCTGACCTTCGGTGGCGCCACTCTACTAGATATTGAAAAGGTTTCTCTGAATATTCATTGAATACTTTGAAAATACCTATTGGTACTGATTTTTCTCTCCTTATCTCTCATTTTCACCAAGTCACAATGAGTCGTCCTGTTCATGTTTTCCTCTTTTATAGTCGTGCCATAAATTCTCTGTCGGATTGTACTTTTTCGGTCACTTCCTTTTTCATTTTTTCGAGTGCTTTTTGTATCGACACACTAATTTTTCTTCATGGTAACCTTTCTCTGGAACACATTGTCTTCAAGTTCTTTCCATAATAATTGTTTTCTTTTGCACAATGTATCATCTTAATCTACATGCATAACCTTATCCATCTACTTCATCTTTTTGTATTTTTCTTCTTTTTCCCATTTTTTTCTCTTTCTTTTCTTCTTTTTCCACTTTTTTCTTTCTTTTTCAGTTTCTACTATATACACTATGTACAATTATATTTTCCTTCACTGCAACTACTGAGGGTTACTGGGTTGATGTTATGAATAATGTTGAATCATTAGTAATCCTCCTCAAATAATAGACAATGATATAATTGATTTGAGACATCACATTGAACTCTCCAACTCAACTATAATTACCTCTAAATGAGATATCTTCTATTTTTCCTCAAAAAACCACATTAATATTTCGAGAGAACCACTCGTTAATCCAAATTCCAAACACCATCACTAATGTTTATAACGTTTTCCTAAGTGCCATGAAACTCTATACTTCCTTTCCTACAAGGCACCAAATCCTCCACAATCTTGTATCTTCTCTCATCTTCATATTGAACATTCTCATCCTTCCCACAATAATTTTGTTTCGAGTCTTTAAAGGCCAACTAGAATCACATCAAAAGTCATCTCAACATTGCGATTAAAACATATTTCAATCCAAAACACTATTCAATAATAAAAGATTTATAGATACATAAATTCAAAATAAAGTATCAATATGCTTTTAACTGTTGCATCTTATTACCATAGATCAAGCACATATCTCTTAAATTTCTTCTAATTGGATAAGAGTTCATCCTCCTAATATGTAAGGAAGCAATTCAACATCCCAAGACCCAAATACATCTAAGAAGGGTGGAAGTTTGTTGTAATATACATGAGGTATATAACATGTGACAATAGTCATAGGATGGTTATTATGTAATGTATCATTAATATGTAACAATGATAAGTCATGCCCTTTTCCAACGCCATGACTTATCATCCATACATGTACTTATCACCCCTACATGTATTTATGTGCACGCTCATTATATCTCAAGACATGTCAATTAAACGAATAATTATTATTTATCCCTTGAGGAATGTATGTATCCATCCTTGTTATAATGGACGCTCAAGTGAAGTGACCAAGAGGTTTTATCCAAGTGTTATCAGAGTTGTTTTTCCACTGTTTTAAAAAACGTTTTTGCAATAAATCTACGCTAGTGGCCCACTCTTTATTCTCATAATAAAGAAAAAAGAAGAGGAGGAGGAGGATAAAAAATTTGCAAACAATTTCTAAGTAAGAAAACACAATTAAAAGGGAAAGTTTCCAAGTATCTTTTAAAGTACACATAGAAAAATATCATAAAGATTTCATATTTGACATGAGTAAAGTTAATTTCCATCTACATGGTAAGAAAATGTAATTTAAAAGAAAAAGTTCCAAGTGTTTTAAAGTGCACTTAAGAAGTATTAAGTCCATTGAAATATTCCATAGTAGATGAATTTTGCATGGGGAATGAAAAAATAAATATAAAACTCTCATTGTGTGGAGGAATTTTTGTATGGAGAAGACACATAAAAATGAAAAAAGGTAAAAATATTGGTAAAAGTTTTAATTGAAAAATGAAAAACTTGAAAATATTGGCAAAATGTGAAATATTAAAGTTTATAAGAGATTTATTCTAAAGAAAATAAATGGTGAAAGTATTTACATTCTTAAGATATTATTAAGAAGATCAAATATTATTATAAAAACAAATTCCAAAGTTCAATTACATGGTTTTAAAATTAATCAATTAGTTTCAATCAAGAGAAAAGAGAAAAGTCTATGTGAAGAAAGAATCATTATTTTAAATACAAGTGGAATTTTGGAAAATATTCATATATAAAGATTTATAAAGTGCATCAAGTCAAATTTATATTTCAAAATTGAAGGCATTATTTATGTCCTACAAGGTAGTATCAATTTGAAGTTTTGTGGAATATTAAAAATATAATGGTTTTAATAAAGTTATGGAAGGATGGTTTTCTAATATTTAGAATTTCAACCTCTTGTCTTGGATTATTAAAACTCAAAGGGACTATTCAAGGAAAGGATATTATCATTCTTCTCATCCAAATAGTGAGAAAAATTATATTAACATTGACTTGGAAAATCAATTGTTAATTCTAGAGTCAAATATTTTTGTAAAGGAAGGCATTATTGGAAAGGAGGCATTTGAAATTTAGGACTTACATCTAATGATTGATGATTATAAATCTGTATCTCAATTCAATGTAGTAAAAAATCATGAATAAAGAAAGATACAAATGAGGGAATAAATATAGGGGATGATCAACCCAACAAGTAAAACACACCCAATTTATACTTGATCAACCCTGAGAACCACTTATCTAACATATATCATCCCGGTTTCTCTCACTATGTGAAATGAAGAGTTGGTCGGTAAGGTCAATCCTTCGGTTTCAAGAACATAAATGATGGAAAAAACTCACACTACTTCAAACAAATAGCAACAATCTACTTCTCAATAAACCATCTACTCTCATACGCTAGTCTACTTCTACAACATATTACTCTCACATTTTCCCATTTCCCTGGGCCCTCCCGTGAGGGAGTCAAGCCTAGTCCTGCTCTGATACCATGAAAGGAAACATGAGAGGGAGAGTAGACATCATTACACATGAACCAAAATTTTGGTGAGCTCTTTATTAAACAATGAAATAAAATACATATAAATACACAGAGTTTTGTCTCAAGATAGAAAAACTTCCTTGATCACACAATCTACTCAGTTAAGAAATTATCTCAACCTCACACCAATATAGGAAGCATATAGTTGGAGAAAAAATCTCAAATACAACTAGCTCTAACAATTTCCCAAAGACAAGGAAGCATACTCTACATAGAGATGAAATCTACCTAATCATCACCAATAATAACATTAACAAAAAGTATGATCACATCAAAGACAAGTGGGAGTTACATATTACAAAAAGATATTCAAAATTCATGTTTGTTTAGTTTCCTCTGAGATATCAATCAGTCTTGCATGTATGTACTTGAAACCATGCATAAAACCATCAGAGGGATTCAAAACTCATTAATATCATGAATAATATCATATCAACATCAATCCTCCTTAGATCATCAAAATTGATGTACTTGTGTGATGTAGGAGCATAAGCTCTCAATTTCAACTTGGTTAATAAAATCTAGGGGTCTAGACATTTACTAAGGGAGTGGGTTCCCTAATTTTGTAATTGTTTTAAATTCCTAAGTTGTTAATTGAATTCTAGAAGAATTAAGTCATATCTTTAGAACATTGAATGTAACAAATATAAAAATTGTTGGAAGAATTCGAATAGGATTTAATGATGACTCACATGAGTAATTATAGGATCTGAGAGGTCTTAGGAACTATATCTAGATATGAAATGAATTCAAGTTTTATCCTTGTGTGTATATATACAATGTAATCCTATGGGCATCCTGTGGCCAAATACTATTAGATCGGGCCAATAGTAAAGTGAGAATCTGAGTAATGGTGTATGTATAGATTTATTGAATGAGATTTCATTATGGATTTATCACTATGTGTAAATGTTTTAGAGGAATTATGCACATGTTGAAGGATTTTCTTTGTGTAATTACAGATGAACTAGATTGAGTATTTCGTGTACTAATTATTATACATGAACTAGGGTTTGTATAAATCTAACCCTACATGATGTGAAGGAGACTCATTGATAGATGTTGAAGTCTGTGTGTTCAAGTCGTGGGAAAATTAATGAAATATGGAAATGAGACTCATTGATAGATGTTGAAGTCTGTGTGTGCAAGTCCTAGGTAAATTAATGAAATTTGGATATTTCATTAATGAAAGAGTTGGAGTGATGAAATTGCCACTTATATGCAAGTGAACCCGTGTTTTGGAAATTGATACCAAAATATTGCGTTGAATATGAAATAGTCAATCTAGAATTAATTGTGAATGATGGCAATAGAAATGGAATGATGATACTTGACCTTGCATTTGGAACCTCTAGAGTTCAAGAAAATAAAGGTGTAGTAATTATTACATAGAGTATAATTTCAGGAGATATGAATTCTCCATTGGAAGTGCACTGAAGGTAAGAGATTGTTATTCCATTTGTTTATGCAAGGTCAAGTTCCAGTTGTGATTGGTAAAAGTGATGTCAAAGAGATTTGATTCTTGAGGAATATAATTACATTTTCAAAGCTAAATTGTAATGTAAGGGAAATCATCTAGTTGGAACACAATTCTAGCAAGATGAGGGTGTAGTTATGAGTGCAGATACAAATAATTTATAGCATGAGAAAGGTATTATGACATGTGGTTCTCTTCAATTGAAATTGAATTCAAGTTCTAGAATTCATATAAATCGAGTTCTAGGGTTTAATTACCATGTGTTTCTTAGATATTCCTGGGCTCATATTCAGGGTTTAATGATGAGCGCTATTTAGTGTTGTTCTAACCATTGTGATAGTGGATGTGTAAGTCAAAAGAGTATACCTGCAAAAGGAAATAGAATTATAGAGTTGCATTGAAGGTAAGTGAAGGGAAGTGAAATCGCATTTGGGGGTAGAGATTTTACTTCTAGATTTAAGCAAGAAAATATTATGTTTTATTTGTCCAAACTGTAATTTTACTATTTATATTGAAAGTATGAAACATATAATGTATGCGCCCAACATGAACTAGTTGTAGAAGTTACCAATGATAATGTATTTGGTTTCAAGATCTAAAATATGGAGATGGACCAACACCTAGTGAAATATGGGTATAGAATGAATAGTAAATGGCATACAAAGTTTCAGTTGGACATATGGATCTGTAGCATTCCAAGTATAAGAACAATGTAATCATTACTTAAAATTGGTTGTAGTTATAGGATGATGACAACCCTATAAACATATGTTAATGAGGTTCAATTTTGTTTATGAGGTGAATGAATTTGAATGCATTCTTTAACGATGATCTTGTTAGTGAGGATAATGGGAAACATAATTTATGTTAAAATTGTAACCGATGAGTGTAGGATCTGAAGATCCACACATTAATTATTTCAGTTAATAGTTACAAGGAATTTAATTTCCTTTAAGCACATTCTGGAAGTTTTTTCTTGGGTATGTGTTATATTCTTTGCACGAGTAGTAGTGTCTGAGCGTATGCACTGGGGTTCGGGGGCAACACCCCCAAATTTGTTTTTTTTGCCTCGAGAAACATGTCATGTATTTAGGTGTTTTTTCGGCACATGGTTTTTGCCGATGGTTTTCTATTTACGGTTAAGGAATTGGGGTTTTGGACTAATCCAGGTCATTGGGTTAGGTTTTTGGATGCTTCTGGCTCCTATATGTATATTGTATTGTAAACAATGTATCACAATGAATGAATACAGAATATGTTGGTTTTCCCGGTTTGGGTTTCCAGGGGAAAAATCTCTGTGCAATGTTTGTATTTGACATTGTATCTTTTCTGTTCTTTTCTGAATATCTGTTTGCAGTAGATATTGTACAAGGTTAGAATTTACATTTGGTATCAGAGCTTTATTGTCTTCAAGGGGATGCCTTTGTGGTCAAGGGTTTGGCTCGGGACTGTGATAAGCCTTGTTACAGTGGGAGATCTGCGGTATTGCTTTTTCAGGTGAAAATAAATGACAATCAATTCGAAGATGGAGATCGAGAAGTTTAATGGGAAAATATTTGAGCTGTGGAATCTCAAGATGGAAGATCTTTTGGTGGACAACGATCAATGGATCACGTTAGATCTAGGTACTGCACCTACATGAACTTCTGCAGATGACTAGAAAAAGTTGGATCGAAAGGCAAAGAGAACAATCCGACTGTGTCTCTCTGATTCAGTATTATTGAATGTGTCAGAGGAAGCTATAGCCAAGGATTTATGGGAAAAATTGGGGAAGTTGTATCAGTCTAAGTCCCTGGTAAATAAACTATTCCTGAGAAAGAAGTTGTATAACTTGAGGATGAGAGATGGAGACTTGGTGGCAGAGCATTTGAACGCCTTCAATACTATGGTAAGTCAGTTAGTATCTGTTTAGATTAAAATTTCAGATGAAGATAAATGTATCAGTTTTTTGTGTTCTTTACCAGACTCGTGGGATAGTCTGGTTGTGGCCATAGGTAGTAATACAACTTTTATGAAATTTTAAGAAGTGGTCTCATCCTTGTTGTCGGAGGAGATGAGATAGAAGAATATGGAAGGACATAACACAAACACATTATTTGCAAGAGGACGTTCCCAGGAAAGAAATAGATATAATTTCTCAAGTGGGAGATCTAAGTCTAAAGGTAGATCTAAATCTCCCAGAAATTTTGTAAGGGTATGTTGGAGATGTGGAAAAGAAGGGCACTACAAGAAGCAGTGTAGATCCAAAGTTGAGAAAAAGAAGGGATCTGAAGAATCTTCTTCTACATAAGAAAAGACCTCCAAGGAAGAAGGATGGGATGTTTACTTGGCCTCTTCAAGAACACATACAGATCATGAGGCATGGTTGGTTGAGTCTGGTGCATCCTTTCATATGACTCACCAGAGGGAGTGGTTCTGCGAATATGAAAAGTATGATGGAGGTAATGTTTTCTTAGGTAATGATTCAAAAAACATAATCATAGGAAGAGGAAGGGTCAAGTTGAGGCTCATAGATGGAAGGATTAGAACACTTCCCGGTGTTCTGCACATCCCAATTATGGCCAAAAATTTGATTTATGTAAGCAAAATGGAATATGTTGAGGTAAAAAAAATATTTGAAAAGGGAACTTGTAGGATGGTTTGAGGAGAAATGGTGTTGATGAAGGGAGTTCGGTTTGGAACTCTGTATAAGTTGCTAGGAAGAACTATTAGTGATGGGTGTAATAGCTCCATTGTTCTCGATATTGGAGTTGAAGAAAAAAGAACTCCTACAGTCTTTGGATAAAAGGTTATGTTGTGGCATCAAAGATTGGGGCATATCACAGAGAAGGGTCTTCGACTACTACACGATAAAGGTATGGTTGAAGGTATGTCTAACTGCTCTCTAGATTTTGATTTCTATGAACATTGTCTATATGGGAAGCAAAATCAGGTAAGATTCCCCTCCATTGCAATGAGGGCAGAAGGAATTTTACAGCTAGTTCACAGTGATTTTTTTGGACCTATGTCAGTCCCATCATTGGGAAAATCTGTGTACTATGTCTCATTTATAGATGACTTCTTGAGGAAAACTTGGATATATTTCCTTAGGAAGAAATCTAAAGTCTTTGACAGGTTTAAAGAGTTTAAGGCTCTTGTTGAGAATCAAACAGAGAAAAGAATTAAGGTGCTGAGGACAGATAATGGCGGAGAGTTATGCGGGAATGAATTCTAAGAATTCAATAAGAAGTGTGGTATATCAAGGCAAAAGACTACTCAATATACACCTCAGAAGAAAGGAGTTGCAGAAAGGATGAACATGACACTAATGGAAAAAGAAAGATGCCTGCTCAGTGGTGTCGGGTTAGGGAAAGAATTCTGGGCAGAGGTAGTGGGTAATGCATGTTATCTAGTCAACAGATCACCCTCATCAGCATTGAATGACAATACTCCAATAGAGGTATGGACTGGTAAGGAAACTTCTCTCACAAATCTTAAGGTATTTGGTCGCGATGCATATGTTCATGTTCCAAAGGAAAACAAGAGTAAGCTAGATAAGAAGGCTGAAAAATGTATATTTATTGGATATAAAGATGGTCTCAAAGTTTATAAGCTTTGGAATCTAGAAACTAAGAAGGTAGTGTATAGCCAAGATGTGGTATTTAGAGAAATGAAGGATGTTGTTAAACAGGAAGTCCTGCCAAGTAAGGAAGAATCAAAGAAGATAGAGTTTGATTTAAAGCATGATGAGTCAGACTCTACAGAAGAACATGAATCAAAAGAAGAAGATCCTCATACTCCAGTATTGAGGACATCGGTTTGAGAAAGAAGGCTACTGGAAAGGTATAGTCCATCTGATTTCCGTTCAAATTTTTCTTTGTCTATTACTGATGATGATCCTAGAAATTTCAGGGAGGCAGTGGATTCAGAGGATGGAAATATTTGGAAAAGGGCCATGGAAGAAGAAATGGCATATTTGGATAAGAATGAGGCTTGGGATATAGTGGAGTTGACAAATGGAAGAAATCCCATTCGCAACAAATGGGTACTTAAAAAGAAGCTGAATGCAGAAGGAAAAGTTGAGAAATACAAAGCTCGGTTAGTAGCAAAGGGTTATTCCCAGGTTGAGGGAATTGATTTTGGTGATATTTTTTTGTCCTGTTGCCAAGTTAACCTCTATAATATTTATGTTATCTATTGCTGCTTCATTTGATTTTGAAGTAGAAAAGATGGTTGTGAAGAAAACATTCCTACATGGGGATCTGGAAGAAGAAATATATATGAAGCAACAAAAAGGTTATGCTGTGAAAGGAAGGAAGGAGTTGGTATGCAAGATGAAAAAGTCCCTGTATGGTTTAAAACATTCACCAAGGATGTGGTATCAAAAATTTGATACTTATATGATGGGACTTGGCTTCACAAGAAGCAAAGAGGATCACTGTGTGTATTTTAAATTAATTGGTGATCATTTGATTTATTTGGTCATGTATGTGGATGACATGTTGCTGATAGGAAACAACAAGGAGATTATCCAGGATGTGAAAACTCAGTTGTCCTCTAAATTCGACATGAAGCATCTCGGTGCTTCAAATTTCATTTTGGGCATGGAAATTAAAAGCGATCGAAAAAAGAGGAAACTCTGGTTAAATCAGAGAAAATATGTCGAGACAATATTGCATAGGTTTAATATGCAGGAATGTAAACCGATCAAGGTTCCTATTCCTGTTGGTGTAAATTTATCTATGGATCAGTGTCCTAAGACACATGAAGAAGAGGAGGACATGTCTCATGTTCCATATGCGAGTGCAGTTGGCATTTTTATGTATGCAATGGTATGTACTAGGCTGAACATTGCACATGCAGTCGGAGTTTTGAACAGGTATATGTCAAAACGAGGGAAGGAACATTGGACAGTAGTAAAAAGGATTTTCAGGTATTTGCATGGAACTTCTAGCCATGGATTGTGCTACGAAGGAAGACCGGAATTGGACAAAGTGGTGGATATACGTGGATTTTTGGATGCAGACTGGGCTATATATCTGGATCATAGGAGATCTACAAGAGGGTATGTGTTTAACCTATTTGGAGGAGCAATAAGTTGGATGAGAAAAAGACTTGATGTAGTGGCACTTTCAACTATAGAAGCTGAATACATGGCAGCCACTCATGCAAGTAAGGAAGCAGTATGGTTACAAAGACTGTGTTCATGTATTGGGTTAGTACAACAAGCTGTAAGGATAGAGTGTGACAGTCAGAGTGCAATTTTTCTGGCGAAGAATCCTACTTATCATTCAAAGACAAATCACAATGATGTTCAATATCACTTTGTGAGAGACATGATTGAGGAAAAGAAAGTATCACTAATGAAGGTGGACACTTTGAAGAATGTTTCCAACTCATTAACAAAATATGTGAGCACTGAGAAGTTCTCTTGGTGTAGAGGATCCATGGGCATTGCTGCCCTGGATTGTTGACTATGTAGCCCTGTAACCCCCTGTATGAAAAGAAAACAACAAGTGGGAGAATGTTGGGTATGTGTTATATTCTTTGCACGAGTAGTAGTGTCAGTGAAGGTCAGTGAAATAGAATTATAGAGTTGCATTGAAGGTAAGTGAAGGTCAGTGAAATCGCATTTGGGGGTAGAGATTTTACTTCTATATTTACACAAGAAAATATTGTGTTTTCTTTGTTCAAACTATAATTTTACTATTTATATTGAAAGTATGAAACATATAATGTATACGCCCAACATGAACTAGTTGTAGAAGTTACCAATGATAATGTATTTGGTTTCAAGATCTGAAATATGGATATGGACAAACACCTAGTGAAATATGGGTATAGAAGGAATAGTAAATGGCATACAAAGTTTCAATTGGACATATGGATCTGTAGAATTCCAAGTATAATAACAATTGGATCATTACTTAAAATTGGTTGTAGTTACAGGATGATGACAACCCTGTAAACATATGTTAATGAGGTTCAATTTTGTTTATGAGGTGAATGAATTTGAATGCATTCTTTAACGATGAGCTTGTTAATGAGGATACTGGGAAACATAGTTTGTGTTAAAATTGTAACCAATGAGTGTAGGATCTGAAGATCCACACATTAATTATTTTAGTTAATAGTTACAAGGAATTTAATTTCCTTTAAGCACATTCTGGAAGGTTTTTGTTGGGTATGTGTTATATTATTTGCACAAGTAGTAGTGTCTAAGCGTATGCGCCAGGTGTGTAGGGGTTCGGGGGCAGTGCCCCTGATTTTTTTTGCCTAAGGAAACGTGTCATGTATTTAGGTGGTTTTTTGACACATGGTTTTTGCCGATGGTTTTCTATTTCCGGTTAAGGAATTAGGGTTTTGGACTAATCTAGGTAATTGGGTTAGGGTTTTGGATGCCATTGGATCCCATATGTATATTGTATTGTAAAAAATGTATCACAATGAATGAATATAGAATATGTTGGTTTTCCCAGTTTGGGCTTCTAGGGGAAAAATCTCTGTGTAATGTTTGTATTTTCCATTGTATCTTTTCTGTTCTTTTCTGAATATCTGTTTGCAGTAGATATTGTACAAGGTTAGAATTTATTGTTTTGGGTGGCATAAGAAATCTATCAACATTTAGGGAGAATCAATTGGTATCATAGAAGGTATGCTCTTTGGAGGAGAATCATAGCCTGCAACAATTCAGGATTGGAGAATATGACAAGGTAAATTTGTTTTACTTTTCAATTTATATTGAAATAGAGAATTGATGATTATAGGATGAAGCTATGAGAAAGAAAACTAAAGTTCTTTGAAGATACAAAGAGAATATCTACTTTGGGTAGAAAGTAGCATCATGTTCTTAGGTATGGAATAACAACAAAGATTTGCAACAATATCACCAGTAGAGAAATTTGGAAAACTGCAGTAGCAGAATATGTTTGAATGAGATTGGACAAGAGTTAAATAGTTCTTTTTATTTTCAACTAATTTGAGAAGGAAATTGTTGATTATAAGTAGCAGTTATGGAAATGGTTACAACGACAGAACTATAACAAAGAACAAGTGATGTTCTTGAATGAAAGAAGATCGTGGAAAATACCTTAACAAGTTTCAGCTGAAGGTTGGAAAAGAGGAGGATAGGTGAAGTTCTCAAAAGGTGAGCGTGAGTACGTGCATAAGCTATAAGAGCAAGGAGTGCTCATGAGTTTCTAGGGAAGAGAACCAAAGAAATACTAGAGGAATAGGATAAGGAGAATATTAGTAAGGTATTGAGTAACAATTTAATAGAGAGGCTTGTTACATATGCTTGACTGTAGCTCACATTTGGCAAGTGGAATCTCATTGAGGGAGAAGGATAATGACCATTGATGGACATAGAAAAGGTTGTAAGGAAAGTGGTGAAGAACATAGACAAGGTTGGAATGTGAGGAAAAAGGTCAAGTGGCCTATTGTGCATTTTTGTATGAGGAAATTGATGCATAGGATGAATGTTTTCCTTAGGACAAAGGACAAGTTAAGGAAGAAGAAGAGGCATAAGTTGAGTTCTTTGCTAAAGGAAGAGAAACTGAGAGAAACTGAGTTTAGACAAAGGACAATGAAAGAAGAGGAAGTTCACATATGTGAACCTGAGCATGGATCATTCCTTGTAGAGGATCATGATGGAGATGTTCATGGGAGACCTATTGAGAGTCTCATGAACTATGTGGAAATTTCAAAGCAACATAAGAATTTTATGATTGAAGAATCAAATGAGGCCAGAGAACCTTGTTTTTTTAAAATTCAAAATTTGTGTATGATTGCAGGTCTAGTAGATAATGGAAAGTCACTTGAAGCTGTCACAGGGATTAAAAAAAGATGAGACCACATAGTCTCATAACAATAAAATGAAGACCCATACATAGTTGTGTATTGCAATTACTTGGGAAAAATTGCAGGAACCTGTTGGTGTTGAAAGAAGGATAATGTTGGCTCATGGAGATAGCCAAAGGAAGGATAGGGAGAAGAATTCAAATGCAATGCTCAGGAAGTATGATGAGGATTTAGAGTTGTTGGAAAAGTTTTGGAGAGGACCCAAGTCAGAAAATGAGATTACAACCAAACAAAATAAATGTTCACAAGTTCCTAGTAATGCAGAGGTGCTTACAACATATAAGAAAACATAGGTCAATTTAAATTTCAAATTAATTATGAGGTTGTAGGTATAGAAATAAATGATGAGAATGACGTTGTAATTAGAGAAATAGAATCTAAACTATTTCTTGAAGATGAAATTAAGCCTCAAGTACAACATTCAAAACAAATGTTTAGAGATTTTGAGGAAGAGATAAGATACTTAGAGGAATGGCTGATGAAGTAGTATAAAAACCACCCCAAGTCAAAGTGGAAATTTGTGAAGCTTTCAGAAAGCACAACCTAGACATGAGGATGAGATTTCCTTAGATATGATTGAGTTTGTTAATTGTTGTTGTGATATTTTCTATTTTGAGGGATTGTTAGGATATTAAGGATTAGATCGGATATGTCATTATTTGATCCTCTTGATGTATTTGTTATAAATGTATCCTTAAGGTGTAGTTGTGAGGAGAGAGGCCTAGAACAATGTAAACAAGACAAGAGGGTGGCCTGGCCCATAGCATCCATAGTGTGTAATTCGAGCTTGATTAATGGAAATTGTGTATTATTTGTGTATACCAGACTTATCTGGTTTTGTTATGTTTAATCATGGTTTATAATCTTTGTGTAAATCGTGATCTGAGTGTGTGTGTGGCTGAGAGATGAAAGAATCACATATCAGAGTGCACAGCATGAGCATTTGTTGAAAATCATAGTGACCCAGGGGAAACACAACATAAATATATGCAATAAGTCGATATTGTTGTCGGATTCCATGCACAGAGTGACCTGCGACACACCAACGTTAATTACTGACTTCTGTGTAGAGGTATATTCATGCGTAGTGATGTTTCTGCACAAAGATATTTCCATGTAGTGGTATTTTCTTGAGAAGATATGGGGTTTTTCACATAGTACAAAGTTCTACGTCGATATGAAAATATGTGCATGGTATGATATTTTACGCATGAGAATGGGTTCTTTTTCAATCCATATTGTGGGAGAAAAAAAATATAGGTCTGAGGATCGTAGCTCACAATGGACCCCCATTTTTTTCCTTCATCAAGTGGTATTAGAGAAAGGAAAGATGTCTCTGCGTGAAGTGGGTAGGTGCAAAATCCTAGAGAAAAGGAGTTCTCAGATGGTTCCAGCGAAGAGAAATATTAATACCAAAAGGCCAAATATTAGGAGGAGGCTTGGTTAGGTATTGGGTAGAAAGTGCAAAGGCTTGCTACAGAGGCTTGGTTGCAACTAGTTGTTTATCATGAGGAGAAGCTCAACATTATGATGCATGAGGAAAAAGGAAGACTAGAGAGAGTGTGAAGATGGAAACAACAACAAAAGCACATGATCATGAGATTTCCATAGATCCGATTGAGTTTGTTAATTGTTGTTGCGATATTTCTTGATTTGAGGGATTGTTAGGATATTAGGGATTAGATCGGATATTCCATGATCCGATCCTCTTGATGTATTTGTTATAAATGTATCCTTCATGCGTAGTTTTGAGGGGAGAGGCCTGACACAATGTAAAAAATCCAAGAGGGTGGCCTAACCCATAGAGGCCATAATGTGTAATTTGAGCTCGATTAATGGAAATTGTGTATTATGTGTGTATCCTACAATTCTCAGGTTTTGTTATGTTTAAAACTGGTTTATAATCTATATGTAAATCATGATATATGTGTGTGTGGGGATAAGAGATGAAATAATCAAAGATCATAGTATGTAGTGTGAGCGTTTGAAGCATATTAGAGTGATGCAGGGGAAACACAACATAAAGATCTGCGACGAGATAGTATTGTTTCCATATTTCGCACACAGAGTGACCTGTGACATGCAAACATTGTTTATTGAGTTCTGCACATAGGTATATATGCATGTAGTGATGTTCCTGTGTAGAGATATTTCCACATAGTGGTATTCAATTGAGAAGATATGGGGTTCTGTGCATAGTACACATTTCTGCGCAGATATTAAAATGTGTGCATGGTATGAGATTCTACACATGAGAATGGGTTTTTTTGTAGTCCATATTGTGGGTGAAATAAACCATAGGTCTAAGGATCATAGATAATAAAAAAATCGATTCGATGGACCCTCATTTTCTTTCTTCATCAACTGACAAAGGATAGAGGTGATAAAGATTGTATAGAGTTTGCAAACTCAACTGATTTGGGGGCACAGATTGGAGTTCCATGCAACAGAGGAATGGATGAAGAGGAAATGCAACAACCAGTGAACAACAACAACAATTTTCATCAAGGAAGAAGTAACATGTACCAACCAGAGGATAAACTAGACAAAGTGATTGATTAAATGAGGATGTTGATGATGAAAGTGCCTAAGAGAAGGCATACTGAAGTAATAAGGTGTTGACACTTGAATCCATTAGGAATGAAAGGGAAACATCATAGGGATACAAATCCCCTTGTTTTTATAGAGGTGGTACTCCTCTTTGTTTCAATATTTTATTGGAATTCTAGATTTTCAAAATAATATTGCAGTAAAACCAATTTTTTTTTTTTTTTAAATAGAGTTCCTGAGAGATGACCAAGAACCTCACACATTACATATTTGAAAAAGATAAGAAAAAATTCCTCACATCCGTCATAGTCAAACTAAAGATTTATGATCACATAAAATAAAAGAAGATGGTCTACACACATAAGAGAAATTTAATAGAGTAAACACATGTGGAGCTCAAATAAATAAAATGATAGATCAATCTCAAATATTTTATACTAAAAAATCATAGTTATAAAACACCGTCAAAATTGATCCCGAAATAGTTCTCTTGGGATTTCTGAAAAATATAGAGTCTGTTACAAAGCTTTGAAATTTAAATGTGTTTGTCCTTAGGACTGGGATTGGGGCCCCCCTGACCATAAAGAAAATATAAACAAGAATTAATCTATGGAAATAAGATGGTGGGTGATGACAGAGTAGCAAGACCTGGAAAGAAGATAGGAAGGAGTTGTCAGATTTTGGTTAAACCTTTCTAGTCAAAGAAGCAAAGTAACTAGATGAAAAACTGATAAAGAAAGCAAGATGTGATCAACATAAAATTACTATGATGGTCTCTCCCCCATTCACTTTCTTTCTACTATCATTTTATTTTCCCCATTGACCGTTATAGGAACCGTCTCAACTGCTACTTCTTGGCCTTCTTTAGTTAGTTTGTCAATTTTCTTTTTAAACCAATCTTCAATGTAGTTTTTCATTGGTGCAACATTTATTTCATGTCTGATTTTAATATTGAATAATTTTCCTTCCAAGTCTCTTAATTCATGAGAAATTTCATGTATTGCCTCCTCAATATCTTGATTTTTTACAGAATAATCAACCAACCAGTTATATATTTAGTCTTCATATATTCAATTATACCATAAAATTTCTCAGTTGATAACCCTTTTAATATCTAAACTTGTTCATCAAATTGTTGCTTTGTCATAAACATTGAATTGAGAATTAAATTAGGGTCTTGTACCTCATCAATGCTTCCTACCAAATATATCTCTGTGATTCTTTTGATCAATTCTTCTCTTTATACTATGGCTTCGTTGCATGTTTCGGAAATGTTATTCAAATTCTTGATCTTTTCTTTCCAACAAGCATTTAGTTGTTTAATTCGACTTGGAGAATGCAGATCCTCTTCTCTTCTTTTCAATGCTATCATATTTGAGACTTTTATTCCAAATGGAAAGCCAACATCAATGTAGAAACCTTCTTCATTCTTTAAATTAGCTTGCAGATACTCATAAAAGGCATGTTCCCTAGGGCTGAAATAAATTTTTTTTTTGATACCTCCCATGCTTATGTTATTAATGACATTCTCCTTTTAATGTTTTTCTCTACATAACTTCGGATTGATGTGTGTAAAATAGAAGATCATTTTAACTTAATAGCAGGTGCAGTTGGTTTAACCATTGACAAAGGACTTGCCATGATTGGAAGAGGCATTAAGGAATTTTCCAATTCTCTGATATTTTTTTTAAATTAGAATTTTCAACTTCCAGACCATCAATAGAATCATCAAGAGCATCCCCGGTTTCCATGTGGATTTTAGAAATTTGGGATGGTCACATGTCCTTTAGGTCAACCTTTGAGCAAGACTTTCCCTTTTTATTCTTCTGGTCACTTCTTTCTACAATCAAATTTTTAGACTCCTTATTAAAAACAACACTTCCAAAAGTGAAGGACTCTTCTTCACCAAAAGTGTCATTTGCAACGACTTCAAATAAAGAATTTTGTTGAGCCATATTTTCTGGCTGTTCCATTGTGGGAAATATTTTCTCAATATCTACTTCTAGCTCCATGTCCCGCAGAGAAAAGATTTGGATGTCGTTTTCTATAATATTATCCTCTTCCTCTTGCACTAAATTCTTCCTTTTCTTTCTCATGGGGAGCTTATGTGAACTCTCAATTTTCCCAGGGGGGGGGATTCTTCTCTCCCCCTCCACTTGAACTACTGTTGACAACCTTTATAATTGGGTGATCCATTGGAGCATTTCTTCGGGATGTGGTATTCTTGGGAGTAACAACTAGAGACTGGGCACTTCTTTCATTGGGACCTTTTCCCTTTTTCTTATAAAAGTCATTACTATTGAGTAGTGTTTCTAGGTCACCAACATCTTGTACAGGAGTACTTTGGGTACCTTATTCTTATTTGTTCAAGATAGTCTAGATGGACGAGTTATTGAATCCCACCAAAATCATATGTTCTACAAATATTTTTCTTGGATCAAATCCTTTTATCTTTTCGACATACTTTAAATTCACATTTTTGAAATGATTTGCAAACTCGTCAATTTTATTTATATTTCTAAACATGAAATCTCCAATATTCCATGGCAAGGGAATACATTGCTTTTTCTTTTTTCATGGAAAAAATGTAGCCATAAGTTGTATTTCCTTGCCACTCCTGTAATGAATAACCTGTTAGATACATGATAGAGGAGAAAAGAAGGATTTTGTTTTGAATAGAATATCGTTATGACACTGTGATTTTCCATTTGTTCTATTGTTCCTTTTTTCTCTAAGAATCTATTACCTTGGTCAGATATCCTTGAAGTATTTTCACCCAACAAAAACCTTTTGAATACTAAAACAAAATCATTATAAACTTCATAAAAATACATAATGATCTTATGTCTCCATAATTTCTGATACCAGAAGGTAAATGGATCTATTTTATGATTCACCCTCTTACTTATGGTCAAGTTTGGAAATTGACAACAATAAACAATAACAAATATCATATAAGAAGCCATAAACATTTTCTTGTCCTTTTTATAGTGCGATAACTGGGATGAGATTTCGATAGAAATCGGTTTTCCCCAGTCAAAGATGACATGCTATTTCACTGTAAAATACATAATATATAAAATCATGTGAGAGGTAGAATCAGTTCTTTCTTGACCTGTCAACCTGGTAAACAACCACACAATTTCTCGATAGGGGTTTTTAAAAGACTCAACTTGGATTTTGGTTATGTCTTCTGGAATAGATGTAGGATTCTCCAAATATTCAGGCAAGAGGTCAACCCCATTGTTATGTTTTTTCAAAAAATCTCTACAATCTTCTCCTTTGAAAGTGTTGGCCCTTGACCAAGTTTTGGGAGATCCTTGGTCAAGTTTGACCTATTTTGGGACTTTGACAGGTTATCATAGACGGAGCGCAAGATGAAGTAGAGATCGTGGGATCTCGGCCCCTTTTTGGGTCCTTTTTGGGATTTGGGATAATGTAATGGGTATGGGATGTCGACCCATGGGTTTACCCATGTTTAGGCCTATTTTATAAAGTATAAATAGATGTCTAGGCAATGTAAGGAGAGGGGTATCTATGTGATATTGGGCTAAGTGCTAAGTAAGGATTGTATATGCTTTGTGCATACTTTGTGATACTTGCAGAGCTATGTGCAAGTAATTGTAAGAAGGCTTGGTGCTGTACCCTAGCTCAAAAAAGGAGGATCTGGCAGAGTGCACGTAGATCTCCTGTCTTCTGCGAAGTATGATTTTGATGCTATGTGCCTGTAAGAAGCTTGACAAAGATAATAAAGAAGAAGAGTTGGTGTACGTAGCCCTAGGGTGGGGGTGAACCACGTACATGTTGTGTTTCTATGCTTTGGGCGATGTGTTGATGTGTTTATGTATTTACTTGCTAAGTGCTTTGATGCAGATATATAGAATTGTTTATGCTTTGTGTTAATGATGTATATGGATGTTAGATCTGACCTATGTGAATGTGCTTAGTGCTTGAATCTTCTAGATCTAATCTACCTCTCTATGATAAGTGCTTAGATACATCATATCTGAATGAATGATGCAATGCTCTATTTTATATGTGTAGTAGATAGTGGTTAAATATTGATGAACCATTGGTGCTAAGTGCTCTGTTAAGTATTACAATCACAGATCTATGTCCTAGCTAAGGTTGCAGACAACTGAGTCCTGCAACTACCTCTGCCTCTACCTCGGGTGAGACTTCATCTACTTCGCAGGTGTTGTCGAAAGGGCCAGTAGTTAGGGTTTTGTTGGTGCGTTGTTGTAGCGTTGAACCCCGGGTCTGCCCCTGTGCCAAAAAATGGTTCTGTTGCTGAGACCTGAAACTATGATTGCTAGGAATTGAGGAAGAAGAATCTTTGTGCAAAGATCTAACCTGAAACTGTGAAATCTCCATGCATAGATCTGTTGCCCTAGTGCGCAACATTCCATTTGACCTGTGAAGCTCTGTGCCAAGAAAAGAGGTTAGATATGAAGAAAAGAGGTAATATCTGCAAGCTCTATACTTTGATAAAGGTGAGAATAGTGAAAAGTTCTAGATCTGAAGGCTTTGTGCTCTGTAGAAGTAATATAAGCGGAAATTTTTGTTTCAAACAATATGGATCTAGGTATGTTTGGTAGATTCTATCCTAGCTTGAAAACTAGGGCACTAATAGATGAAAGGAGGTTTGATATGTGTAGATATGATAAGAATAGTGAAAGATATGTTATACCTATGCATAGAAAGAATGTTTGGACTAACAAGTGGATGCAGAATCCTAGAAAGAAATGTTTGCAGGTTAGCTACCATGATCTTAACACACAGTACATGAGAGGTTGGGGATCATTTAAAATAAAGAGAGGATTAACCCTCTGTTACAGTTGTAGAAAACCGGGACATCTTTCTAAGGAATGCCTTGGGAGAAGACATAGTTGTCTTTGATGCAAAGCTATGGACCATGAAGTATTAGATTTCCCTAGAATGATTGATAAGCTTGAAGGAATGAACATGAGACAAGAAAACCCTAAGGCAGATCCAAAAACTACTATTATGGCATAACCCCAGAAAGAATAAGAGAAAGTATTGCTACAGATAAAAGAAACCCTGAATGACCACCGACATGTCATCTTATCAGAGATATTCAAAGAAAAAGCATGCATAGAAGCAGGAATAGGATAATTCGACATTGACTGTGTTCTAGATGAGGAACCACAAGTGAATATCATGACAGAAAGAACTTGGGGAACTTTTAGGGAAGCCTGCTATGACTCCTTCATTGGGAGGAATAGATTTATTTAGAGGAAAGTTGATAAACCTATGAGGAAATCTCACCCAGATACCTATGGATGCCAATGGAACTTCAACATAGGAGGATTTCGAGATTTTTAAATTTATTGAGAACAATGCCCCATTTACCATGTTACTGGGAAAACCTTGGATTGAAAGAGATCAGGCCAGAAGGAAGGAGGAATAAGAAGTTTTAGAGCAGACGAAGCAAGAGTTAAAATATTTCATGACTAGAAGGATCACACACTTGATTGAAGAATAGAAGAACAGATTGAAGCTATTTAAAACTAGAGACCTGGATGTCGAAGTTGTAAGAACACTAGAAGACCCACAAAATATTGAAGTACCTATTCTAGATAAAGAAGACGTATTACCCTTGAGTCTTAGGAAAGAATCTCAACAACGAGAAGTAACTATGCCAAAAGCAGATAAGAATCAGAATGGAAAATGGAATACCGAGACGAAGCTTACTTGAAACAAGGCTAGAAAGATAAGTAAGAAGAGAGATAAGATCGAGAAGTTACAGAAGGTTCCAGAGGGAACTTCGCAGAAGGAAAATTTTCAAAATTGGAGCTTCGTCGGGATAACATAACAACGTCACATGGAACTTCTCCATGGTGGAGCAATATAGCCATTGGGAACAATATAACCGTTTGGCCGACCCTTCGAACAGGTAGAAAGATATTTATGGTTCGCCACCAGACCGTTGGACCGCAGCGCAACAGACATAATAGAGTTAATGAAGGCTTCTCACCCATTGCAAGAGATTCATTGCCAAGTTGTCGATTTATCCCATCGCGCCATGCACCGAGAACACTTTTGTTAACTGTGAATCTGAGCCCGTAGACTCGTTTATTTTACATAGTGATAATTGCGCTATTTCCCTCTATCCTATTGTAGTGTCTAAGTTACTCCTTGAACCTAAGATTTTCAACCTCGAGCGTGTATGTCGGACAAGTTCAGTGCTGCAGAGAAAGTTGTCGAAGAAGTTCTCATCGGCCTCATGACTAAAAGAGTCATGTCGATGTCGGTAGGTGTACAAGCGTCATCAATGAGAACAGTGCAAGCCTCTCCGTCGACTGCTCGTGGAGCCAGACCATCCTGACCATCAGCAGAAAAGAGAACCAAGCAAAAAGACGACCTAGCAAATGCAAAGATGATTCAATCCATATTGCCCGATTACATCTCGCCTCTAGCTGGTGCGGTGAATCGTGATAGTGTACCAACATATTTCGAATACACTATAGTTATTGCATACCTCTCGAAGGGGATACACGTAGTTCGAGCAGACCAAGACAAGATCGTAGCATTGAAGTTCAATGACTTCAACCTCAGAGATCACAATATCTATGAGATGCTCGCCCTGTATAAGTACCTAACTAGAACAAAGGGGAAGAACTCAAATATCATCCCTTAGTCATGGACAATGAACCTCACGCAGTCCACCCTGTTGAATGTCATGAAGATCCCACACTTCGGAAGACACCAGGAAGTCAATGCATGTGTCAAGATTCTACTGTTGTGTTACCATGGTGCCTACTTATGGCTAGACTGCCACATTACAATTGACCCAACACTGATCCACAGGATCACAGGAATGAGTATGCAAGGACCCGAATCATAAGAGTTTTATCTAGGAAAATTCGCAGATCACACACTGGCACAGAAGATCAAGGATACATATGGTGATGTTGAGAAGGGAAAAAGAGGCTACAAAGTAGCTTCCAGCCAGAGTGGCGCAGTGTTCCTTGCATGTCAACTGATAGCTGGAAATTTAGTAAGGAAGAACCGACCTATGTAGGTCACCAACTTTGTCGTTGACCTCGCAGGAAAGTGCACGAAAGGCCTACAAATGAATTGGGCAAAGTACCTAGTTAACCAGTTGGAACTAGACTGCCGAGAAGCATAGGATCAGGGTTATGAATTTCATTTCAGCTGGCTCCTAATCCTCACTGCATTTGTTTCCTGGGAGATGTTGGAAGGTGCGACCTTCCCAGACAAAGAACCGCTTGCTGCGAAGTTTGCTACCCTTTGGTATTCAAGTGATATGAACAAACAGTGGCAGTCAAATGTTGTGTTTCATACATATTACCTCCAGCTAAAGAGAGCCATCGAAGTTGAGCCTTGCATGAATCTGAACACCTTACATAGTTTCCGACCCCTGATGAAGTTCAACGGAGATCGACACTTCACCTACATTATAGCGCGAGCAGATGAACATAAAGAGAAGCTCCAGTTATATTATAAACTTATAGAAGAATACCTTGAGGAGATCACTAGGGAATGGTAAGCTGACCTCCTTATCCCCGCCAACCCTGCAGAGATATCTGATCTTGATAGCCCAGAGGACACTCATAAAGAACAAAATACACCCGGAACTAGCAGACGGAAGAAGACTGAGGAGGTCCAAAATTTAAGAAGCACCTCAGGAAAGACTGCTTCAGTTTCACCGGACCGAGGGGGTGATGACGAAGTCGAAGCTAAACAAAATCTAGGTGAGGTAACACCGCCCAGAGACGAGGTTGACCCCTTGAAGAAGAGGAAGGTTTCCCCCCCAAAACCTTCTTCCTGAAAGAAATAGAAAGCCACCATGACCAAGATGTAGACTGTCCTCACCTGCAATGATTTTGACTTCATCATCGCAGCCCTAAATGACACGTCACTGGAAATAGTAGAGAAACAANGAGGGGTACCAACAGGCCCTTCAGTCTAGTCGCACAGTCTCCACTACACCTCTGCCATTGGGAGAACCAGAGTTGGGAGATGAGCCAATCCAACTCCACCAACTAGTTGATACAGTCAAAGCTTGTCTTCGATGAGCACAAGAAGAAATAGAACAAGCCACCCAGGACTTGAAGTAAGTGCAAGGCGTACTCGTAGAACAACGTAGTGCTGCAGAACAAGAAAAGATTTCTCTCCAAGCGAAGTTCGATGAAGAAAAAGAACAAATGCAGCAAGGAAAAGAACAGTTGCTCGCGGAGCAACTCAAAGTGAAAGAAGTGGTCAACATAGCACTTCTCTTTGTGATAGTCTTAGAAATAAAGGTAGAGGACCGAGTCATGCATCAAGTAGAAAAACTTGCAAAAGCTATCTAGCAACTACAACAACGCATAACAGACTTAGAGCTCTGCATAGTGCCCGAGATTCCACAGGATGTGAGGGACCAAAGAGAAGCAACTGGCCAGAGTGCAGTTGAGAGACTAAAGGCCCTTGCCATGGAATGCAAGAAACTGAGTAATCGCAGTGCCCAGACGTATGAGAAACTCACCAAGAACCCAGAATTGCAGGAACTGGAGTCATAGCTTCAGGAAGAAAGGAAGCAAGCAGAGATAATACATGCATAGTTGAAGCCCATGTCAGCTATGGAAAGAATGAAGCGATCCCAAGAGAAACGTGCTGCCCAGCAACAGATCCACACTATCTAAAGAAGAGTTATGGAAGTAACTTAGAGGCTCCAACCTTTACAAGATAAGGCTTACCAATTGTTCATAGAGGTAGAAAGCCAACGAGAAGAACTGGAGCAGGTTGTCACTGCAGCTGAACAACACCTAGAAGGACCTGTCAACGACGCAGTCATCCAAGAGTTCAATGAACAGGAGGTCGTGGCACAACAACAAGTCCAAGCAGCTTGAGCCGAGCTTAAGGATTTTGAGGCAGAACTAGCCAGACCATAGTGACTCGGGACGAGTCACAAGTGAGTGTTGGGGGCCTGTTGGCCCTTGACCAAGTTTTGGGAGATCCTTGGTCAAATTTGACCTATTTTGGGACTTCGACAGGCTCTTGAATATGGAGTGCAAGACGAATAAGATATCACAAGATCTCGGCCCCTTTTTGGGTCCTTTTTGGGAATTAGGATTATGTAACGGGTATGGGATGTCGGCCCATAGGTTTACCCATGTTTAGGCCTATTTTGTAAAGTATAAATAGATGTATAGGCAATGTAAGGAGAGGGATATATGTGTGATATTGGGCTAAGTGCTAAGTATGGATTGTAGATGCTTTGTGCATACTGTGTGAGACTTGCAAAGCTACGTGAAAGTAATTGTAAGAAGGCTTGGTGTTGTACGTTAGCTCGAAGAAGGAGGATCTGGCAGAGTGTGCACAGATCTCTTGTCTTCTACAGAGTAGGATTTTGATGCTATGTGCCTGTAAGAAGCTTGAAAAAGATAATAAAGAATAAGAGTTGGTGGACGTAGCCCCAGGGTGGGGGTGAACCACAGGGTGGGGGTGAACCACATACATGCTGTGTTGCTATGCTTTGTGCAATGTGTTGATGTGTTTATGTCTTTACTTGCTAAGTGCTTTGATGCAGATAGATAGATCTGTTTATGATTTGTGTTAATGATGTATATGGATGTTAGATCTGACCTATGTGAATGTTCTTAGTGCTTGAATCTGCTAGATCTAATCTACCTCTCTATGATAAGTGCTTAGATACATCAGATCTGAATGAATGATGCAATGCTCTGTTTTATCTACAGAGTAGATAGTGGTTAAATATTGATGAACTGTCTTTTCTAAGTGCTCTGTTAAGTATTACAATCACATATATGTGTCCCATATAAGGTTGCAGACACCTGAGTCTTGCAACCACCCCTGCCTCTACCTCAGGTGAGACTTCATCTACTTCACAGGTGTTGCCGAAAGGGCCGGTAGTTAGGGTTTTGTTGGTCCACTGTTGTATCATTGAACCCCGGGTCTTCCCCTGTGCCAACAGAAAGTAAGCATCGACTCAGGGAGATTCAACGTCTTTCGAAAAACTTGTGGTGAAAGGGAAATTGGAGAATGATCTTGGAGTTGTATAATTTTTTGGCTTGGCACTTACTTCTCCACACACCATGAAAAACATTATTTACAGTCAAAAACCTCAAGAACAAACCTAGCGTGAGCAATTCCAAATGCCCAAATTACATCTTTATGTGTATAAGGAGAGGAATAATATGAATATGCTATTGACCACTGAAAGTTATGGTATTCACGAAAAAAGATATTTAAAGTATCACCACAAAATTTTTGTCTAGCCGATGCTGCCATAGGTTGACAAGAGTATTTCTTCAGTTGGATAATAACCTCAAATAAATCATTTTGGAGAGATGATGATAATTTAATCCCTTGGAGAATGGATATTTAATGCAATTTAATGAGTAATTCCTCGAGCCTTTCTCCATTAATGATGATCTTTTCAGATCCTGCACAATAGTTGTTATCATTAAAAAACATTCAATTCATATTTGGAAAAGAAAGAGAATGGTGGGGATGAATGAGAGTGCATTTGAATATGGAGCTTTTTATGAACCCGTGAACCTAGGAACCCGCAAACCCACGGTTATGGATGATAAAAAATCTGTAAGTGTAGAAAGGCAGTCGGTCGAACTTGCATGGAAAAGAAACAAAATACTTTGGGGCTCAACACCCATGACAAATCTAATGGTCAAAATGTAGAGAACAAAACTTGGGGTGCAAAGTGAAGATCACAGAACTTGGAGGATGAAGAATTGAACTCGCGAACCCTCGAAATTGAAAAAATGGCTAATTGTAGAAGCAAACTTATAACATGGGAGTGTGAGAAGATGAGGGAAAGTATGAGTCCTCCAACCCACGAACCCAATGAGGAGATGAAGGAGAGTCCCAAAAACATCTAAGTGTAGAGACTAGTGGAGCATATGGAGAAGAGTGGTGAAAATAGAAAAATGGTTAAGTGTGGAGATAGAAGGTGAGGGAAATAAGTGATGAGAGTACTTCACAATTCTAAAATGGAGAGGAGAACATGATACTTAGAAAAAATCTTCATAATATCTCCTTTGGACCTTTAGACCAGATCTTGAATAACTTAGGCATGCATAAACATATTTCTGATCTGAATAGTGCATGACAAAGATGAGGCTGAGGGCTACAGAGCGAGCTTATAAAAGTCCAAAAAATGTCTTTTTTTTTTTTTTATATCAAGGCTTTTAAGAATCCAATAGCAGGAAAATATAGATGACCAAATTTTGGTCAACAACTGGCTCCAACTGCAGGACAATGACTCTGTGTGGGTTGCTGAGAACACCAAAATCTCAAGACCAGTCCTCTCCATTGGGCTATGGAGTCATCTTCAAATTGAACTCTTGTAATTATTCTTCTTTCATGGATTTATCATCAAACTTCAATATAAAGACTACCTTTCCTTTTCACCTCTGTAATGAATAACTTGTCACATACATGATACAGGAGAAAAGAAGGATTTTCTTTCGAACATAATATACTTATGAGACTGTGATTTTCCATTTGTTCTATTGTTCCTTTTTTCTTGAAGAATTTGTTAGCTTGGTCAGATATCCTTGAAGTATTTTCACACAACAACGACCTTTTGAAGACTGAAACAAAATCATTATAAACTTCATAAAAATACAGAGGGGTCTTATGTATGCATATTGCCTGATACCAAAAGGTAACTAGATCTATTTCATGATTCACCCTCTTACTTATGGTCAAGTTTCGAAATTGACAACAATACACAATAGAAAATATCAAATAAGAATCCATAAAGAATTTCCTGTTCTTTTTATATTGTGATAACTGGGACGAGATTTCGATAGAAATCAGTTTTCCCCGGTTAAATATGGCATGTTATTTCACCATGAAATATAGAATATATAAAATCATGCGATAGATAGAAGCCATGCTTTCTTGACCTGTCAACCTGGTAAACAACCACACAATTTCTCGATAGAGGTTTTTAAAAGACTCAACCTGGATTTTGGTTATGTATTCTGGAATAGATGTAAGATTCTCAAAATATTTAGGCAGGAGGTCAAGCCCATTGCTATGTTTCTTCAAAAAATATTTGTAGTCTTCTCCTTTGAAAGTAAGCTTCGGTTCTAGGAGCTTTAACATCTTTTGAAAAACTTGCAGTGAAAGGGAAATCAGAGAATTATCTTGGAGTTGTAGAATTTTTTGGCTTGGCACGTACTTCCCCACACACCATGCAACAAGTTCTTTACAGTCAATAACCTCAGGAACACCCCCAACACAAGTGATTCCATATTCCCAAATTGCATCTTTCTATGCAGAATGAGAGGAATAATATGAATATTCTCTTGGCCACTAAAATTTCTAGTCTTCACGACCAAAGATATTTAAAGTATCACCACAAAATTGTTGTCTAGATGATGCTGCCATAGGTTGACGAGAGTATTTATTCATTTGGACAATAACCTCAAATAAATATTTTCAGAGAGATGATGATAACTTAATCCATTTGAGAATGGATATTTAATGCAATTTAATGAGTAATTCCTCGAGACTTTCACCATTAATGGCGATATTTTCAGAGCCTACACAATAGATGTTAGCATTAAACAAAAATTAATGCATATTGGAAAAATCAAGAGAATGATAGGGATGGATGAGAGTGCATTTGAATATGGATCTTTTTATGAACCCTTTAACTCGTGGTTATGGATGATCAAAAATATGTAAGTGTAGAAAGGCGGTCGGTCGGACTTGCATGAAGAAGGAATAAAATACTTTAGGGCTTAGCACCCATGAAAAATATGATGGTCAAAATGTAGAACATGAAACTTGGGATGCAAAGTGAAGATCACAGAACTTGGAGGATGATGGATTGAACCCATGAACCCGTGAAATTAAAAAAATGGCTAAGTGTAGCAGTGGACTTATGACATGGGAAAGTGGATGGATGACGCAACACCCCTACCTCAGCAGGGATTTGCTGACCTCCCGGCCTATGGATCTTCTTCTTCCTTTGAACCGAAATGGATACTTGATTTAGAGATGGAATCTCCCCAACAAATATAACCACAGGTCCTTCTAGAAGTCACACTCATGCGAAACAAGCACTAGGCGTAAACCTCCACTCCTCGTGACCACTGGTGTGACCACAAACTTACCCCAAAAAGGGAACTTCGGGTTGCGCAACTTCACGATTCCTATGTTGATTTCTCTGACTCCTTCAAGTTACAAAACCCCAAAATGGGCTAACGGTCTCTAGCTCCTCCCTTAAATTCTCTTGATGTGACCCTCTACTATAACCTGGGGGTCGACCTCCAAGCACGTCAGAATTTCATGACTCGTGAGTTCACAATGCAACACTTTCCCCTTCCTCTAAATTCTGAACTCATGACTTATTTGCTACGGATCTATGACCTAGATTCTTCCACGATTTTATGGTCTAGATCCTTCCTTCTCGAAATCGGAATTTTGTGAATCGAGATTTCACCACTCTTGAATCTGAGTCACAACTTTCTCCACACTCCCGAATTCTCGAAATGATGAAATTCAAAACATGAGATCAACGACTCCTGTTGATCTAGATATGACGACTACTATCTCTCATGAGCTTGCAAGTTTTTAAGGAATCTCGCCTCAACCCCTATGCCTGTCTACTAGATCCAATAGTCCATGGAAAATCAGTGGTTCTCCCTTAGAGAATTTCATCTGTCCGTTCATAATTTTGATAACTCTTGCCAAATAACTTGGCATTCTTCATTCTGATTTTTCCTTATGTGAAGCGACTTCAACTCTCATTCTTCCTTCCGAGACTATTCAAAGTCTCTATCATTCCTGAGCTTGGTGTTTGCAAAAAACTCTAAGATTCTAAGGGATTCTTGCGTGCACTCTTTGTGGCCTTCACGATAACCACTGATTATCTGGTGTCTTCCTCTTCTGCACACTCCTTGTAACATAATTTCTTCAACCAACCACTTGGGTTGGAAAATTCTAAGACTTCATCCGGCCTGTGCACACCTTGCACAACTCTTTGTTATACCTACACTTATGTTGGTATGAGAAAAACGCTATCCCTCCTGAGCTTTTCTGAGGTAAAACTTAGAATCTTGTCAACGCACTCCTTGCGGACCTTCACTGCATTCCTTGCAGGAATTCTCAGGATGAGAAACAATTCAAACTCATACTTCCCCTTTCATGGACTTCATACATTCAACATGAAATCATACACATAAGCATTGAAACAAATTCACAACATAGCATATAAGCAAACTGTAAACATACCATTCAATAGATGTAAAAAGTGACCATAACAACACCTTGAAATTGAATCAAAGCCTTCATATATTAATTCAAGTGCTTATGTACATGGTTTCAATAGAAACAAATATCTACTCAAACAACTTCTACAATCTATCTTATGCTCTATTCTTCCATTGATCCAGGTGGATATCGGTGGCCACCCACCTTTTCCAAATGGCTCAAAATGACTTTCTGGCAATTTACTATTTTTAGCAGGTTTTAACTTCCGGGGCCATTTTGAGGGTCCAAATGAAGGTTTTTAGATATAGAGGTTCTCAATTATATCCAAAGACATGATTGAGCCCCCAAAATGAGTCTCCTCGACGATACC
>SNQJ01S0014548.1:0-34508 GCA_010110895.2 Picea sitchensis | reverse complement strand
CTAGTAACCCTAGCGACAGTTCCTCAACGAGCTCAATATCCTAGAAGCTATGTTTCCTTCTAGCGTTTAGATTGAATGAAGGAGGTGTGGGCCCATAAAATATTAGAATATGAAATATGTGTGCTCATTTTACCATTAACAATACCCTTGTCACCCAACCATAGGCCGAAGCCACCCTCCGAGCACCTTAACCTTGACAGAGAATCACTCCGGAAGAAAAACCTACGCTACATAGCCAAACAAAGGGTAGCGCACCTTTCCCCAAGGCTAACACATCACAAAGAGATAATCATATAGTCCAAACCCTAGCCAAGAGATAGTCCAAGCGTAACTGCTAGCTGTAGCAACTACAACGACAACTCTCCTCCAAACCTGCACAGAAACTGGGCAACTGTAGTGTGCACAAGTGCTGCTCTACAATTCTGAGACTACCTGCCAGAATGAGAACTAGCCTCCTATATTTATACTAATTCTGGCTAACTGCCAGGGCCGACTTCTGATTCTGGGTATCTGTCTATTCAGTATATAATATTATTTTTGGCTGACTTCTTCTATTGGAGGCTAATAACCTAATATAAATTGTCTTCTTGAGCTGACAAGTCTTATAGGGTTATTAGCCAACTCATTAGGGTTTCTTCTTGCTTCTCGGAGTATTCTATCCTTGTGAGGTTTACACGTGGAGGTAAATACCTCCTGCAGCTACCATAATATCAACACATCCAAGTGGCATCATCATGACCCACTAGTTCATCTCTTCGGGAGATTTCTCCCTTCACTACTACGTTTGACCTTTTAACATTGGCTTGATTCAACGGTCAAGCTCTCCTCCCTATATATATGGTTTAGATCCACTTCGGGGCTTCAAAAGTTTTTGCATCAGCACATCTCTCTTTTCTCGAACACCGAACTATGAAATTACAATTTGTCGTTAAATCTAACGGCTCATAACCACTTGTTCATAGATCCGGTGACCCCAAAACCACAAGTGTTGTGATTTATTTCTCTATGGCCAAATACCATGTCTGTCGGAGTTTTACGATACCGCTACTTCTCCTTATATTCTTAACACGACCAAGGTAATCCTCTTCGCACTCAGGGACATTTATGAGGTCCAAAATTGGTTCCTCTTAACACAATTTCCTCTTGAAACATTGAGTCCAATGACCACTTACCCAACCCATCCAGGCTCCGCGTTGAAACCTTGGGTCAGAACTTGAGTTTTGTCCATTTCAACAACAACTCCTTCCAAAAAATATTCTTCAACTTCCACTAACATGGCCCATCCAGTCTCACTATTGAAACCATGCTTTGATACCAATTTGTAACATCCCTGACCCTCTAGAGGCCAGGTAATTCTACCATGAGGAATATACACTTATATGATATTTATGCATTTTAATGATTTGAAAACACTTAATTGCGATAACACATAATTACTGCTACTAGTTCATATTCAAATAAGATTAACAGTAAATCCACATTCAACAGAATACATGATAGCATTCAAGCATCANTTTAATGAAATTCAGTTTTCTTCCATATCTTTGTAACAATTTTGTTAAGACACTCTGGCATGGATGATCCAGTCGAGGGTAGTTATGTTCTTGTGATGTAGGTTTGATCACAGTAGCATCACGACCAATTTTAATCAGTTTCTTGTGATTATTTTCCCCTAATGATGAATGAATCAGGCATGGATGATCCAGTTGGGTTGTTATTATTGAATTGTGTTGTATGTTTGATTTCAAGTCAGTAATAAATTCATTCAGTTCCTTGAAAATCTGAACCAAGAGGATCTTGCCT
This sequence comes from Picea sitchensis, assembly GCA_010110895.2. Lineage (NCBI taxonomy): Eukaryota > Viridiplantae > Streptophyta > Pinopsida > Pinales > Pinaceae > Picea > Picea sitchensis. The sequence goes on along the minus strand of SNQJ01S0014548.1, from coordinate 32,705 downwards.
TCTGAGTTTTTCCTCCTTAGGCTACTGGAAGACCAGATGTCCATAGAAGACCTTGAAATTTTGCTCAAGTTATTCCCCCTACTCACCCTTATTACAACTTATTGAATGAATTTAGATTGAGACCTCACTTGCATGTGCATTCAAAACCAGTTTTATGAGTTAAAGCGATATAATCTTGAGACTGCATCCATTAGACCACCCTTTAAAACTATTCATTGTGACATACAGACTGATGGGTATTGCGATTACCTCTGTTTCAATCCAGAGGTGACTTCCAGTGCTAACAGGTTCCATTTGTTCAGGTACATTCCTCGAGCTCCCAAAAATTATGGATCACTTCTGAAAATTAGGTCTCTATCTTCTTTGATATTGAAAAGAAAGATGAAAAATCCTCTTCTGCAAAAGTAACGGCTCAGTGAACCTTTGATCAAGGGATTCCAATTCTTCTTAAGCCATGTGGCTACCATATTTGTGGATTTCCATATTCTATTGAATTGGTCAAATAAACCACGATCTACCAAGGCTAGTGCCTTCCTTCTGGAGGTGGATGGCAGGAGGCCAACCTTGGGGATCTTTGTTGACTTCTTCATGAATTAGGATGGCTGGGGTTTGGAATATTTCACCGACGCTGCCACCATTTCTTGGAAATCTTGAATGTCATAATCACTAGGGGGTGGTGCCCCCGTACCACTGCCAGAATCCATGCACAAACCATATCATAGTGGAAGGGTTTCAGAGTGCATGACGATCATTATTTGGCACCTCAAATCCTTTAAAAGAAAATGAAAGTTTTTACTTATTAGAATGAGTGTTTCTTTTCTTTAATTAAAAGATGAAATTGAAGTTGTTAGTAAAATATAAGGATGTTGTCTTCTAGTTTTGGGTTTTTCAAAGAATGTGTAAATGTTTTAAATTATTTTGAAAAATTATCAAGCCTATTTCTATATTAATGAATTCAAAATAAATATTTATAGTTATTAATTTTATATTCTAAATGGGAATTTTGTTTTTCAAAACTTGTAGAGGGCATTTCATGTTAGATCTTGGAAATCATATTAATGGACAATAACTAAAAATCGTCTAATTTAAGGCATTAAAAGGTCTTTGATTTTGTTAGTCAGGATGTAAATGACATAGCTATTCTAACCCCTATAGTACTTGCTAGGATATTTCTACCAAAAAAAAGAGCATCCAAACAAAGATTTTATGTGAAAGTTTTTCCTTGACAAGGTAACCATCGATTATTATTCCCCACCCATACATGTGAAATCCATGTCAACTTCCCAACATTCACAATACTGACATTCCTAACCTTATAGCTCATCAAGACTATGGTTATTTTGGAACAATTTTTGTTGGCCCTCGACCAAGTTTTGAGGAAACATTGGTCGGGATTGACCACTTTTGGGACTTCGACGCATCGATCGAAGATGGAGCTCCAAGGTGGAGCTGAGATCGTGGGATCTCACTTATTTTGCGGGCTTGTGGACCCATCAAGGGGTTCATTAGGGTTTGTGTAGTGGGTTATGGGATGTCAGCCCATGGGTTTACCCATGATTAGGCCTTTTTGTAAATGTATAAATATATAAGGATGTAATGTAGAAGTAGGAAGTGGCTATGTGCAAAAAGTAGTAGTATGTAGCTAAGTGCAACAGACAAGTAGTTATGAGTTTCTTGGTGCAATAGACCATGTATGTAATGCTCTATGCTTAGAAGAGGAGTTGTCTCTATGCCTTGAATTGATTTTGGGAAGGTGGATCTAGTGCGCAATGCGTAGATCACTTGTCCAATGCGAAGATTGGCTCTATGGCTTAGTGCACAGGAGCAGAGGCATGTAAGAGATTGAAGACTAATAAGAGAAGAAGAAGACATTGGTGGACGTAGCCCTACACCAGGGTGAACCACATATATCATGTGTTGATGGTTTGCTTTGTGTTATGATATTTATGTTGTAGATCTTCTTAGTGAATTGATTATAATGAATGATAGATAGATCTATGAATTCTTAGTTCTTTGTCTATGTTGAATGTATTAGATATAACTTCTGATGCTAAGTGCGAAGTGTATGTTATCATTGTTACTGCGTCGATTTGTACTTAGGGTTTGATATGTGATGTGAATGAATATAATGAATTAATATGTGTTGTCCCTAAGTACTCTGTGAGGTGTTATAATCACAGATCTATGTATCATCTTGGTTACAGACACTTGAGTCCTGTAAGCCCCCCTGTCTCTACCTCGGGTGAGACTGAATTTTCTTCGCAGGTGTTTCCAAAAGGGCCGGTAGTAAGGGTTTTTTTGGTGCACTATTTAAGCGTTGAACTCTGGGTCTACCCCTGTACCAACATATGGTTCCGTTATCGGGACTTGAAATTGTGACTGCTGGGAACTGAAAGAAAAGAGAATCTTTGTGAGTAGATCTGTTGTTGTAGTGCGCAATATTATAATTGACTTGTGAAGCTCTGTGCTAATAAAGAAACCTGATCCGAAGAAAAGAGGTAATATCTTGAAAGAGGTAAAGCTTTATGATTTGATAAGAGTAAGATAACTGGAATTTTTTGTTTCGAAAGTATGAATCTAGGTATGTTTGATAGATTCTGTCCTAGTTTGAAAGCTAGGGTACAGTTAGAAGAAAGAGTTGATCCAAATAATATTGATAGAAATAGAGAAAGATATGTTATTCCTATGCATAGAAAGGATTTTTGGACTAATAAGTGGATGTAGGAACCTAGAAAGAAGTTTTGCAGATTGCAGGTCCAACACTATGATCCCAATGCGTAGTATAGGAGAGGTTGGGGAACACATAAGAGAAAGAGAGGATTGACACTATGTTATAATTGCAAAAGACCGGGACATTTTGCTAAGGAATGCCCTGGTGCAGGTTCTATTTGTCTTTGTTGTGAAATTGTTGGTCATGAAGTTGAGGATTGCCCAAGGATGATTGCTAAAGTAGAACAAATGAATATGAGTCAAGAGAATAAGAGCATGTTAGAGAATCAAAAAGAGAAAGAATCAGAGAAATCTCAAACTATGTTAGTACAGTTAAAAGAAGTAATGGATGACCACAAAGATGTTAGTTTATCAGAGATCTTGAAACAATAGGAGACTTCGACATAGACTGTGTCTTGGATGAAGAGACACCAGTGAATATTATGGCAAAAAGAACTTGGGAAATTTTGGGAAAGCCTATTGTGGTACCTTCACTGGGAAGGATAGGCTTGTTCATAGGAAAGATGATAACCCTATGTGGAAGAGTTACTAAGGTACCTGTTATTATCCATGGAACATTGACTAAAGAAGAATTTGAAGTTATTAGGTTTGTTGAGAACAACGCCCCTTTTCCTATTTTGTTAGGAACGACTTGGATTGAGAAGGATATGACCAGAAGGAAAGAAGAGGAAGAAGCTATAGAAAAAAAAAGAAAGAACTAAGGGATCTCATAGCTACAAGAATAGATCGATTGATATAAGAATGAGAAGATGAATCGAAGCAGCAAAATGAAAGAGAATTAGATGTCGAAGTTGAAAGAGTGCAATAAGGTGTGAAGGATTTATCCTTGCAAGAAGAAAGTATATCCACTCAAGAAATAATAAGAAAAGAGGTATTACCTTTGAATCCTTTGAAATATAATCAACAGTGCGAAGCCACTACGCTAAGAGAAGATAAGAATAAGAATAGAACAAGGAATCCAGAGACTCAGATCACAAGAAAGAAGGAAAGGAATCTCAGTAAGAAGAAAGAAAAGTTAGAAAAACTACAAGAAGTTCCAGAGAAGAATTCACAGGAGGCAAGCTTGCAGGCTCTGAACCTCGTCGGAACAACATAACCACGTAGAATAGGACTTTGCCCCAACAAATCTATATGACCATTGGAGGCGCTTCGACCATTATAGCGACGCTCTGAATGGATAGGAAACACATTTATGGGTGACTAGAATGCATATGGGATGTTGAGACCGCATCATAACAGATTGATTCACATTGATTGAGGAATTCCTACCCATTGGAGGAATCCGTTATGACACTTGCTTATTTAACCCGTCGGACATTGCGTCGGGACCAATTTTTGCCACCCGTGATTATCTGAGCTAACAAAGAAGTGATTGTGTGTGTTGAGCTATGCTATCAGACTTCACCATTTTTTGTTTACCCCGATATCCTCTTACCTACCCCAACTTATTTGTTGACAACGAAAATATCGATCGAGCGTACCGAGCTAGAGAAATCCATCGAAGAGGTTCTGAAAAATTTCATGGCTGATAAAGCTATGTCTGAGGGAGTATAGGCATCATCGACCAGGGGAATGCAGGCATCCCCCTTGACTGGACATCGCTTGAAACGTGTCGACCCTGCTACTGAGAAGTGAAGTAAGCATCGCGACGATCTGGCTAACATGAAGCAGATCCTGTCGATCTTACCCGATTACATCCCGCCTTTGGTTGGTGCGGTTAACCGTTACAGAATTCCATAGGACTTTGAGTATACATTGATCATCACATACATATCAAAGGGGATATGTGTAGAAGGAAGCCAGTTGGGACAGATCCCAGCATTGAAGAACAACGATTTCAGCCTTGGGGACAGAAAGAACTACGCGATTCTCGTGCCCCATAGATATTTGATGAAGATGAACGAGAAGAAGCCTCACATAGTCTCCTAGCCGTTGATTAAGGAGTTCGTACAGTCCACGATATTGCACGTAATGATGATCCCTCACTCCGGCCAACTTCAAGAGGTTAAATATTGCGTTAAAATCCTCTTGTCGTGCTATCATGGAGGATACATGTGGCTTGACAAGCACATTACTGTGGATCTAATGCTGATCCAACTGATCATAGGACTGAGCATATAGGGCCCTGACCCTCGGCAGTTCTACCCAAGGAAGACCTCAGATCATTCCCTGAAAAAATGCATTAAGGAGGCATACACCGAAGTTGAGAAGGGAAAGCGAGGCTAAAAGGTAGACTCCATACAGGATGGCACAATGCACCTAGCCTATAAGCTCATAGTTGGCAAGCTCATCAGAAAGAACCGCCCCATGCTGGTCATCAGGTTTGTGGTAGACCTCATAGGAAAATGCATGGAGGGGATGCAAATGAATTGGGCGAGCTACGTCATCAACAAGCTAGAGAAATACTGCCGTGAAGTGTAGGATCAAGCATACGAGTTCCATTTCAGCTGGTTGATGGTGTTGATCGCATTTGTCACCTGGCGATTGCAGGAAGGAGCTGCCTTTCTGGAGATTGAACCTCTGGAGCCATTTTCCATGAGGTTCTCCACTCTATGGTACAAAAATGACATGTCAAAGAAGTGGCAGTAGAACACAGTGTTCCACACCTATTATCACTAGCTGAAGGTTTCTATTGAGTCGTTCCCACACATGACTCTGTGAAAATTTCACCAGTACAGACTGTTATCTAAGTTTCGTGTAGATCAAAACTTCATTTATATCATCGTGCGTAGGGATGAGAGCAAGGAGAAATTACAGTACTACTATAAGCTAACCGACGAAGATATGGAGGAGATCACCAAGGAATGGTTGGTAGAGTTCCTTATACCAGTTGATGATGCATAACTCTCCAACCCTGACATCATCAAAATCCCCTTGGTCACCTGGGTCGAGCATGATGGACATATTAGCGTGAAGAAGAATAAGACAAAGGAGGAAGTCCAAGACGTAGCGACTGATGAGGATGATAATGCCTCGGAGGAAAGTGGGCCTGGATCACCCGTAGGAAGAGGAGGAGATGAAGTAAATCAAGAAGTAGGAGGGGAAGAAAGAGAAAAACAAGGAGAAGGAAAAGCTACACGACCGAAGGACCCCCCTACCGAGATGGAAACATAGAATAGGAGGAAGGGTTCTCAGCAGAAACCCTCAGAAAGAAAGAAGACCCGTGCTAGTAAACCTTAGATGGAGGCCACCCTCACAGAATATGATATAAGAGTAGTCCACAGAGCGATGGAGAATGCTTCTGAGGACATACTACATAGATACAGAGTGAAGCAGGATGAAATCTATGGAAAAATAGAAAGGGAGTTGAGCGAAGTGCAGGAAGCCATTCACTCAGTTCGCGTAGTCCCTACTACTGCCTCCTCCTCAGAAACTGTAGAGTTGAGGGATGAACCCGCCCAACTTCGAATATTGGCAGATGCAAAAAAGGCTCAATTTCAGTGAGTCCAACAAGAGAAGGAACATGCTAGAGAAGCCTCGAAGAAAGAGAAGAGGAGATCTCGGAGCAACTACGAGTTGTGAGGTATTATGTAACCACGCATGAAAACGAGAGAGATGAGTTTAGGGAAATGATCGAGGGAGACAAAGCGCAGATACAGAAGGAAAAGGACCAGTTGCTCGCAGTGAAAACTGAAGCAAGGAAGTGGTAAGAAAATCAATTCGTTGTGTGCTAGGCTCGACACAGGAGGAACACAAAGCAGTGGAGGTCTAAGTGACGAAGCTCACTGAGGCCATCGAACAACTACAAGCACATGTAATGGAGTTGGAGCTTCAAGTAGTACCTAGCACTCCACAAGAAGTGTGTGAGTAGAGGGAGGAAGCCGCTAAAAGCGTAGTTGGAAGGATCAAGGTACTCACCTTAGAATGCAAGAAGCTAAGTGATCGAAGTGCAGAGACCTACGAATGCCTCACAAAAGACCTAGAGCTTAGGAAGTTGGAAGGACAACTACAGGAGGCGCAACAACATGCACTGATAGTACAAGCCCAGATGAAGTCACTCACAACGGTTGAGAGAATGAAGAGATCAAAATAATAATGCACATCCCAACAACATAATACTGCGATCCAGGGAAGAGTAATGGAGGTCACACAGAGGCTTCAACCGGTGCAGGAGGAAGCCTGCGTGGTGTTTGAAGAGATCGAAGGGAAAGGAGCACAACTGGACCAAGTGGTTGAGACAATGGAACAATGTCTGGAAGGGCCTGTTATAGAGAAAATGATCCAGGAGTTCGCTGAGCAGGAAGCTCAGGAAAAACAGCTAGTCGAGGCAGCTCGAGCCAAGCTCAAGGCCTTCAAAGAAGCATTGCCCAGATCTGAGTGACTCGGGACGAGTCACAAGTGAGTGTTAGGGGCCTGTTGGCCCTCAATCGAGTTTTGAGGAAACATTGGTCGGGATTGACCAATTTTGGGACTTTGACACATCGGTCAAAGATGGAGCTCCCAGGCGAACCTGAGATCACGGGATCTCACTTATTTTGTGGGCTTGTGGACCTCGCAAGGGGTTTATTAGGGTTTATGTAATGGGTTATGTGATGTGGGCCCATGGGTTTACCCATGATTAGGAATTTTTGTAAATGTATAAATATGTAAGGATGTAATGTAGAAGTAGGAAGTGGCTAAGTGAAAAAAGTAGTAGTATGTAGCTAAGTGCAACAAGAAAGTAGTTATGAGTTTCTTGGTGCAACAGACCGTGTATGTAAGGCTATGTTCTTAGAAGAGTAGTTGGCTCTGTGACTTGAATTGATTTTGGGAAGGTGGATCTAGTGCACAGTGCGCATATCACCTATCCAGTGCAAAGCTTGGTTCTTTGGCTTAGTGCACATGAGAAGAGGCATGTAAGAGATTGAAGACTAATAACAAAAGAAGAAGTCATTGGTGGACATAGCCCCACACTGGGGTGAACCACATATATGATGTGTTGATGGTTTACTTTGTGTTATGATATTTATGATGTAGATATACTTAGTAGATTGATTATAATGAATGATAGATAGATCTATGAATTCTTAGTGCTTTGTATATGTTGAATGTGTTAGATATAACTTTTGATGCTAAGTGTGAAGTGTATGTTCTCATTGTTATTGTGCTGATTTGTACTTAGGGTTTGATCTGCGATGTGAATAAAGCTAATGAATTAATATGTGTTGTCCCTAAGTACTCTGCAAGGTGTTATAATCATAGACATGTGTCCCATCTTGGTTACATACACTTGAGTTCTGTAACCCCCCTGCGTCTACCTCAGGTGAGACTGCATCTGCTTCGCAGGTGTTGTTGAAAGGGCCGGTAGTTAGGGTTTTGTTGGTGTGATGTTTAAGCGTTGAACCTTGGGTCTTCCCCTATGCCAACACTTTTCTTAAATATTTTCAAGCACATAATAAAACTCTAAACCATACCTAGTAACTCCTTACCTTTCTTAAGGTTTAATAGACCAAATTTAGTCTCAGTGGACATTAACCATCATTATCATCAATAACATATGGGATTCATAGAAAATTTTAGAGGCATTAATAAATTCCAAAAAGATAACCCTAACGATGAAGAAAGAGTTTTAACACTGTAGAAAAGGGTGGATAACAAAGGCCCCACCAAGAGAGGTAGAGAGATAACATAGGGGATGAGAAAGGTCAATCGACAGGGGATGAGAAAGGCATTTATAAAAGCATGGACTTATTAATAGAATGGAAAACAAGATACACCCTTTTTCATAACATCTTAACTCTCATGAAAGAAGAATCAAATCTCTAAAAAGGAAACTTCGATGACCAATCCTCATCAAAGAAGTAAAGGTTGATATCATTGTTATTCTTTACAAATGAATAACGGTTAGGAGTTGATCAATTTAACCATCAACTAATTTTTTTGGAGTTGTTGAACTCAATGTTACGATTTGGATAGGAAAACCATGTGCATATTGAAATTTTGAAGCAGTCTGTGTGGATAGTCGATTCAAAAACTAAGTGTACTAAGTGTCGACTTCCATTCAACAAAAAGTCTTTGTGGCCAATTGTGCCCAAGTGAGGAGCTCGATCTACAGTAAAAAAGACCAGTGAATATTTAAATAAGATATCGATGAATGACAAGTGTTGTGTTGGATTGGTGTGCCTTTCTAGTGTTGGTTGTGAAGTACAATTTGTGTTCCCAAGCTGTGTGAACCACTAAGTGGTGAGTAAACTGAGTATAATATCGACCATCAAGGGTCGACGTGTGTGATGGACTAGTTTATTCATGTTTGAATATTATATATTCTTCTTAAAATCTACTGATAGTTTAACTGAAGTGTTGTTGTGTTCATTGTTGAATAAAATTTTGAAGCAAAAGCCCAAGGCTCAACTTCCCTTGATTTGATTTTGTCTTGAAGATATATTATTATTTTATATATCCTTGTTTGTTTTGATCATTGGAGGTAAGGTTGTATTGGTAGTACTTTATACATTTCTCAAAAACTATAAATAAGATGGATTGGTGAAGTACTTATTGTTGTATTAGAGATGACCAATGATTAAATTTCCTTTGCTACATTTATTTTGCTAGTTAAAATTTTGAAAGGGGTTGGATTATGGAGATTGAAAGATGGGAAGAAATGATTTTGTTTCAGGGCAAGAAACAATTGCTAAGTGTAATGATTTTGTTCATCAACTTCTTAGTGAAGTTGTCTCCTTGCAAGATATTGATGTTTCTTTGAAAGTTTTTGTTACTCACTCGAAGACATAAAATGTAGGATTGAAAAAGTGGTTTGACAAGTGAGAGGAATCTAAAATCTCATTGGAGGATGAAGCTAATATTTGTGAGGAAGTTGCTGCTCTCTAGGTAAATAATATTTGGTTATTTGATGAGTACTCGGTTTTGAGGAAATATTACAATCCTTTTCATTTATAGACCTAGATGAGAAGGACTATATGATCAAGGATTTGCAAGACCTCAATCAAGGCCTTGTTTAAGAAGTTTCCATGTCAAAAATTACTTAAGGTAATTTGAATTATTGTAGAAATATGTTCTTTCAAGGAGTAGTATGACCTTGTTGAGAGTTGGAAAATTTATATAAATGAGCTAAAAGAATTCAATTTGAATGTTTTTTAAGACCTTATGTATCAATATTGTGATAAGGAAGAGCTAATTTACTAATGTTCTTTCCAATGATATAGAAAGACCCAAAATAGAGAACCAAGTGAAAATTCTTGACATGGATTCCCTTTTTCTTATATAACTTAGATTATTTGAACTTAATGTCCCACTCAACCCTAATCATTATAGGTTAAGGTTCTTTCATTTTAGGGTTTTTCATTTGGGGTTTTCTTGGATTTATTATAAAATGTAGTTTCAACATCTTGTTATGGGAATTTTGTGAAGAGCATAGATAATCAGATCTTTTCTTAGAGATATGCTACCACCATTTATCCATTCTATATTTCTATATAGATTACAATGTTTTTCTCCATTTTTTTCATTAATAGAAGTTGGTTTTCACTATAATACTCTACTTTCAATATCATATTTGTGTTCTCTCTGCACTATTGCATGCTCTTAATTTGTTCTTTATCTAGTCTAGATCACATGTGTGTAAGGGACCTAATGACCACTCGACCCTTGAAACATTGATGGTCACATCAAATAAAAATGTTGGAAGTTGCATCCAGAGTTGAATACCAATAACTATACACAACATTGCAGAAGGAGCTGAATCAAAGTAACCTCCATCACAACAAGTTATTCCATATCAAGATTCAAATCAATAAGAAAAGGGTAGTTGCTCTAATTTATTTTGGTTTACATACCAACATTGCAAAGGACTTAGTAAGTAAGACTATATTATAGGTGCATGATCATCCTTAGCTACGGCCCTTGGTATGGGTGAACAAGGATGCACAGAATTGTTTTACCAAGAAGTGTAAAATAATTAGATTCATTATAAAATCGAATTTATTGATGAAGTAGAAGTTGATGACTCCCCTTGATGTCTCCAATGTAATGTTTGGAAGCCCTATCTAAGGGGTACCTTTTTTGATAAGGTCCAACCAATGGTAATTGGTTAAGGACGAAACATATTTTATAATCAAGGCACATAAAGGGAAGTTCAATATATCTTAATGAGGGTGCCCCACCAATGATCTGAAATGGATTCAAACTGATGAATGGTTGTAAGACTCGATACCTCTAAGTTAATTAGTCCATTAATGGAGGTTAGTAAACTATGTAAACGATAATGCAATGTAAAGTGGAATAATACAAAGGAGAAAAAAAAGAGAATAAATGAAAAATAAAAAATATAGGAGAGGAGAAGAGGATGAGGAATGGGAAATGAAAGGTCATTCCCTTTGAGCTTCCCATTAGTCCAAATCTCCCTATTTGTTCCTAGACTTTCAATATAAAAGGGATTTTTGTTGGCCAATAGAGGAATATGCATAGGGAGACAAGAGTTGCATTGTACTATAGATTTCAAAAATGAGAACTAAGCAACCATTCAAGGTTGGTTTTCCTTTGTAAAGTGGAATAATACAAAGGAGAAAAACAAAGAATGAACGAAAAAAAATATATAGGAGAGGAGAAGAGGATGAGGAATGGGAAATAAAAGGTCATTCCGTTTGACCTTCCCATTAGTCCAAATCTCCCTATCTATTCCTAGACTTTTCAATATCAAAGGGATTTTTGTTGGCCAAGAGAGGAATATGCATAGGGAGCCAATAGTTGCATTGTACTATAGATTTCTGAAATGAGAACTAAGAAACCATTCAAGGTTGGTTTTCCTTTGTAAAGTGGAATAACACAAAGGAGAAAAAAAAGAGAATGAATGAAAAAGAAAAAATGTAGGAGAGGATGAGGAATGGAAAATCAAAGGTCATTCCCTTTGACCTTCCCATTAGTCTAGATCTCCCTATTTGTTCCTAGAATTTCAATATCAAAGGGATTTTTGTTGGCCAAGAGAGGAATATGGATAGGGAGCCAAGAGTTGCATTGTACTATAGATTTCCGAAATCATAATTAAGCAACCATTCAAAGTTGGTTTCCCCATTTGAGATTCCAACGTAAACTCATTATGTTTATTATGTGATTGATTTTGTCTATAGTATGGATTTCTTTATAGTTTAGTGGATCGTGTTTGTTGTTAGATGCATTAAATTAAGTTATCATATTTACTTTCTTAACCTACCTACACTTACTAATGTGAGCATTATTCATCAAATTTAGTGATTAGTGGGATTAAATGTTCATAGAACCTATTTATATGCTCTTTTCACACATCTCGAGCCATACATGACTTATATTTCTACAGTATGGATTCCCATGTGTTTTTAATGCTCCCAACTATTAAATCACCCATGAAAATTTGTCATTATAGTTTTCAATTCCCACTTTCTTATTATGCATAAACCAAAAAAACCAAACTAATGGATGAATGCACATTGAGTGAGTGGTTGAATGGGATGAACACTTGTTTATCCAAGTATTGAGCCATTTGAGAAGATTGCATGTAAAATATTTATCAATTGTAGTCTTCAAGGTTGATTCTACCAAATATGTTGAGAACTATTTCTTACCCCTGTTTTTGGACATTCTAATTCACACTCAGATGATTGTCATGTCTATCATATCCAATGTATAAACTGTTGGATTATTGAGAGGGCGGGGTGAATCAATAATAGAGAAATCCAATCCTTTTCAACCACAAAATACAAGTGTTATATCAATGTAGCATTATCATCCAATAGTTTCAAAGTAAATAAACAATGAACAAATGAGCAATCATACACATACACAGTACACCATTGTTTTACGTGGAAAACCAAAGCGAGAGAAAAACACATGATGCTTTTTCTTATATGTCTTTAAGAGTTACAATCATTGGAAGTACCAACTTCCTTTATTTTCCATCTACAACTAGAAGGAGGCTCTAACTCCCTAGTTTCTTAGGTTACAACTTGAGGGAAGCTCCAACTCCCCAATTATTTGGCTACAACCAAAAGGAGGCTACAACCCCCTATGTTCTCCGGCTACAACCGGAATGTGGCTACAACCACCTGTCCTTGCCCCGTCCAACTGCCCTGAAATATAAATTTCAAATGTAGACAACCTGTCACTGTCACTGAATCAACCATTTCCATTGTCAACCTGTCACTGTCAACCTGTACCAATAACCTGTAGCAACCTGTACCAAACAACCTATACCAATAACCTGAACCAACATGTACCATGCATCAAACATGCATCAAATTCACATCAACTATGAATCATCAAGATGTACCAACATCATCAACTATACACATCATGTATGTCACAACTACTTGTCTCAACCATGTACCCAACATGTACCTCAACCATATACCAAAGACATACACCAATATAACCATAAAAAATTCATCACTCTATCCATAAACCAAATACCATAAACCCTTACATCAAACCATATGCCACAAACTCACTATTATATAGCCTCAAGCTAAAACAACAACTTTAGCAACACACCACAACCAAAATACCAATACCCATATGCCAAATACCAACTGTATCCCTCAACAAATATGATATATGCAGAAATATTGAACATCCAATACCATCTCAAGAGATAAACCCTAGCTCACAAACCATACCTCAAACAAGATGTGCCATATCTCTCATAAATAAACCTAAACCATGTTTCTGCTGCGATTTTTCTGCCACACTTTTTCTGAAACAAGATGTGCCATATCTCCCATAAATAAACCTAAACCATGTTTCTCACAAGGATTTTCCTACACTTTTCTGGCTGATTTTGGCCGACTTTTACAAGTGATTTTTCAAATTTGGATTTTCTTCCCAGACTTTTCCTCTTTAATGATTTTTCCACAAGACTTTTCCTTTCACGATTTTCCACAAAAGACTTTTCCTACCACTCCATCTTTCACTGCGACTATTTTTCATAATGATTTTCCACCACAATTGTTTCCTATTCCGACTTTTCCTTCATATTTCTTTGCTACACTTTTTTTTGGTCAGACTATTCCTAATGTGACTTTCCTCGCCTACACTTTTCTATCAATAATACTTGCCTAAATAACCTTTCACAAAATAGATATTAAATTATATCTAAATTTTGAGTCCAAGTGTGATTAAATGAGAGAGCTCGAATCTTATTTATACTTCTTCATGTAACATCCCACTCTCCTTTCTTATTTTAGGAGTTCTCCATTAACTTTATTATTTAAAGAATTTCTTTGCAAACACTTTGACTACTTTGACCTTTTGGGGCTTCTAGATGACCTAAGGAGGGTTCTCCAACTTCACATGGCCATAACTCTCTAACCGGGTGGAGGGATTCTATGTGACGCTCCACATACCACACGAAATGAAATGGATATGTAATATCCATCTAGAATAGTTCACTCGCAAATATATCAAAACTCATACGATTATACATCAAACAAAATTGAGTCAATTACCCAAACTCAGGCATGTGAATTTGATAATTTAACTTTCTTCAAGGGTTGATATCAATGAAAACAAACCCAACTAATCAATAATCTCCCTTTGGTATTGATGGTAACACTCTAATGCAATAATGAAGTCATGTCATGCACATCAAGCCATATTACTCTATGTCATTCACAGGACTATCACTTCGAAATCCATGCCTTTGTGTCAGATTCATAACTTCCCCTTGTCATGAATGGAAAGGTATCTTTCCATCCGTATCGCTCCCCTAACTGAATCGGGCCCCTTGGGGATACTCCCTTGAATGAACTCTTCTTGAACATGTTCCCATGACCAAATTTCCTATGGTGTTTCCTCGTAAATATAAGACATATAATATAAGCATTCAAAACATTCATTTTGGAGAAATTACTCAAAGTCTCTAGCTAAGATACTCAAAGGCCTCCCGTGGAAGGTTTTGTAAAATGTCTTCCACTTGCTCTTTTGTGCCCACATATTCAACTCATGTTCTTCTCTCGCGAACCTCGCTCCCGTGATAAAGTGATAATTTGATTGAATGTCTTCGATTCTATGTTGCATCATCGATTTCTTTGAGATAATCGATGGCACTTGTATTATCACAATAGATTGGGCTCATCATACTCAACCAGAGCATTTGTCGAAGTTTTTTATCCATAGAACCCATGTACAACATGTTGTCACTGCAATACACTCTAATCGTGATATAAGGATACTCAATGATTGCTCTTGATTAGCCATGATAATAAACACTCACCCAAGTAGAACGCTACTCCATTAGTGCTTCAAGTTGGTCATCAATGCAACCCGCCTTAATCAGATCCGTAGGCAATAATCGATAGATCCTTTCCTTTGATACCATAATCCAAACTTTGAGATTCCTTTGAGATATCCTAAAAATCCCTCTTCAACGCTATATAGGACATGTTTCAGGGATGGACCCCATGATCTGAGGGGCAGGAGGAGCGGAGCCCGGACGGAAGGATGGAGGATGGATGGACGGAATGGAGGAAGGACGGATGGAGGAAGGAAGGAATGGAAGGAAAGGATGAGGTAAATGGACGGAGGAATGGGAAATGGAGGATGGAGGATGGAATGGATGGATGGAATGGATGGAATGGATGGAAATGGAGGAAGGATGGATGGATGGATGGATGGATGGATGGAAATGGAGGAAGGATGGATGGAATGGATGGATGGATGGAGGAAGGAAGGAATGGAATGGAAGGAATGGAGGACGGAGTGGAATGGAATGGACGGACGATGGAAGGAATGGATGGAGGAAAGGATGGAGGAATGAAATGGATGGATGGATGGATGGAGGAAAGGAAGGACGGAGGATGGATGGATGGATGGATGGATGGAAATGGAGGATGGATGGAGGATGGAAGGAAATGGATGGATGGAATGGAAGGATGGATGGATGGGAATGGATGGACGGACGGAAGGAATGGATGGACGGATGGAGGAATGGATGGATGGATGGAAGGAGAGGATGGAGGACGGAAATGGATGGATGGATGGATGGAATGGAATGGAAACGGATGGAGGAAGGGCCGGAGGATGGAATGGAATGGAGGATGGATTATGATCCATTCTTCTGATAATCACAGGTCATGAAGTTTGAAATTAGTCTCTTGAATCGACCTCGTGATTCATTCTCGGATTTAAGATTCGTTTAGTTAAATGCACCCATGTTCAAGACTATTCTAGGAGGATCTATATAAACCCAGATCGCTCTCAAGAAACGCTAATAAGCACACATGCTATGTGATACTTACTGAGCAACACACCCTACTATGCTATGTTATTCGCTGTTAAAAGGATTTGAGTTTGTTTATGAATTATGTTGCGTGAAGTATGGAACAATTTTTGCATGGAATAATATGAGTATCTATGGTTTCATTTTAGGGCAATTGTACCTCTTGGTTGGGCCTACCAATAGATTCAATTCACCTGGGCTCTTTCCACAAGATAGTTAGTTTATTTCTTAGTTTTAGAATCTGCATGTGAGTTAGTTTTGAACTTGAAGTTACTCTGCTAAATTCTGGCTTAGTCATTTTCCGATTAGATCATTTTCCATTTGATATTATCTAATAGATCGTTGAATGTTGAATGAGCTATTTTCCATTGTAGAATTTTAAGAATGAACCAAGTGCTTAATCTAAATTTGCTCTGTTTTCCAGTTTCCAATTTGATCATGATTTAAAGATAATTTGAGTTTAGACTTACTTTGTTTTGTTAGGATAGCTAGCTTATTGGTCCCATTAAAGGAAGCTTCCAAAAGACTTGTAGGGTAAAATAGGACATTTATTAGTTTTACCTTTGTTAGATTTAGAACTGTTTGATACTTAGATTAAAAAAGGGTTTTTTTAAAATGATCTCTTTTATGGTTTAGGAGGAGATATGATGATGATTAGATGTTTAAGATAATGGTAGATAGTCTTGGGTGATTTCATTAGATTAGGAATAGAAATACATTTACTTAACTCAGAATTGTTTCCATTTGATGAATTAGACAAGATATGATTAGTTTTAAGATAATCATAGTGGTTCAGCCAAGAGTAAGTTTGTGTTTCTCTCTTTAATAACCTTTAGACAAGTCTACTCTAATTCCGGGTTTGACAATTTTAGTGTTTCTGTGTAATTAAAAATCTTAATACAACATCCCTACATTTCCTTTTGGATACCACACAAGGAGCCATTTAGAAGGTGCTAGATGTAATTGTTTTGTATATTTTCCTTAAAAATGTATTTGGTTTGGTGTGGTATGTTAGCAAGTTTATGAAAGAGGAGCTGTGAAACGAAGGGTGAGAACCGATATATCTGTTATCACAGGTTCCTCTGAAACCCAATCCTAGTTTTTCTTTTATCTAGTATGTTTTCATGAGAAATAGAGATCATAGAGGTAGATTTAGGGGAAACTCAAACAACAAAAAGAAATAGAAACCTCCACCTAAAAAGTAATAGAAACTGAGACTGGAACTCTTGCTGAGGAAACCATAGAGAAAACATAGAACCAGGAACACCACATACCAACAAATTCAAATTCCCGATGATCCAAACTCTGACACATTTAACTAAGAAGTGCAAGCCATTTTCAGGAACCCTGACACTATATTTTCACAAATAACAACTGCAACTGCTGAATCAAAGGTAATAAGATCCTCAAAAGAACCAATAGGAGATAGAAATTATGTCAAAAATAATCCAGAGAGGTGGGATTTCACACCCTCATCAAAGAAAGATCAGATTGCATATATAAATTTTGTAATCCTTTCTTTAACATGGCAGAAGGAGAGAATTGGATAGAAGAGAATGAGGAGAAATCTATGTTGAAAAATGAAGAAGAAGAAGAAGTAGAGACTAAGCTAAGACCAAAAACCACCTTTGGCTCTCGCTTTGGATTTGGTGCATAATGTCAATATGAAAAATATCCCACCTCTCTACACTACCAACCTTTTATGGGAAAAGCAGTGAAGATCCAGATAACTTCTTATTTGAGTTCGACATCCTGCTATAACTATCTCCCTGTGATGCACAAACTTAAGTTATTCCCTGCCACCCTGAAGATTCTGCACTTCGTTGGTTTATGAGTTTAGGAGAATACATCATTAGCTCTTGGGAAGATATGAAGGAAATTTTTTAAAAGAAGTACCGTGATCATTGTAGACCCAAGGATTCTCGAAAATGATATTTTCAAAAATGCAACAAAAAGATGAAGAGAGCCTCGAAGATTTCTTAGAACATTTGGCATATACCCTTCAAAAAATCCAAATATAATCATCTCCAAAATGATGCAATCAAGACTCTTTTCCTTAAAAGGGGTTTGCAATGAGTACATCGACACTCAACTTCTAATGGCTCTACCTAGAAATTTGTATTAAAAAGACTTTAAAGCACTCAAAGGAACTATGCAGAACCACTCTAGAAGTAGGGGAAACCTAAAAAGTGTGAGAGAAACTCACAACAAAAAACACCAAAGTACCCACATCCGGTGGAGTTACTAGAATTGAATTGAATCGAGAAACCCTTTGAAATTTTAAAATAGACATTTTAGGAATGATTGGCTCTCAATTAGACACTATGAAGATTAATAAAAAGCAGGAAGAAGAAAACCCTATCCTAAGCATATTCCCTCACCAAAATGCAAAAAGGTATCCTTACTTAGAAATGTCCCTTTGACAATGTTTCAGACAGCAATATGTACCGAAAATCATAAAAATAGAAGATTGTCCATCCTTACCAGGGCTGCAAGGTATATACAAGGTAGGGGAAGCTATAGGAACTTCATTTGTACCTAAGAGGCCTTGGCAACCTAGGAACTCAACTATGTATCAAGAACCATCCCCACAACCTTTTGGCTACTATCAACCCTTCTCTCAACAACAACAACATCCATGGAACCGGCCAAATTGGCCTCCACAAACCTTGCTCAACCTTGGTACTAGGGATGAGAGAACATAATTATGGAAATAACCAACAACAACATGTACCACCCCCAAACTATGCACTCAATAATTCTCCAAATATGCAACAATTATTGCCCAGTTTTACTCCACCTCCTTTACCACCCGCTCAACAAACTCCTCAAACAGTTCTCAGATCCATCTCCTCAGAGAGCAGAGAGGGAAGGCAGGGCCTATAGTGATACAGGGCAGGATCCAGGTCCACTATATTATTAACAGGCTCTGACTATGGTAGTTAGATATTAAATGGGTAATTAGATATAATAAATATAGTAGATCTATTTGGGTTCTACTTCTAGAATATTCTCCTTCAGAATGTTTTAGGTGATGGTAACACTATACAAAGAGGTTCAAGCAATGTAACAATGTGTGAATAAGACATATTTTGTTTGGAGTGTGTATCTCATTAGAAGGTTGCCCCCCTCGAAGAGACAAATGAACAAGAGAGGATCCCCTCCATAATAGGATCCATTGCATGGTGCTTCCCTACCGCTGGCTCTTTGGATATAATAACCACAAACATCAATCCCCACCGATATGGTGTTTTGATACTGCTCGATCCTAATTTTGTTAAGAACCCAATAGATCTACCAATATAATAAACACAAATACCTAATACACTATAATAGATCCAAAGAACAATATAGAAGAAACCACACTTCTATTATTACCAAACCCCTTAAGGTAGGGAAACACCATACAATGGATCCTATTATGGAAGGGATCCCTCTCCTGTTCACCGCCTTCTCGAGGGGGCATCCCCTCCCATTGAGATACTGCTCCAAATAAAATATTTAATTTCATGTCTCATTACATTGCTTGAACTCCTTTATATAGTGATACCATCACCTAAGAACATTCTGAGGAGGAATCTTCTAGAAGTAGAACCTTTAATAAGTCCTCTTACACTTATTATATCTAATCACCCATTTATTATATCTAACTACCAAAGTAGTATCTTTTATTTAATAATATAGTGGACCTAGTCCAATCTTATACTGAATGACCTCTTACTATTACTATTATCACTATGGGCTCTCCGGCCCCCCACTACCTCTCTATCTACCTTACATTCCATCCCCCTTATGAAAGCATTGTCCCTAACGCTGATGTACAACCATATACCAGGTCCCATGGATAATTGTGACCATGTAATAATGCTGAAGAAGATTCAAGAACCAAGGTCCCATGTAGAAAGGAAATCCACCATGTTCAAGTAGTCCAACCACCATTGTAAGCCCTAGTCCCATGTCCAAGTGCTCCAAGTGAACTCCCCGTAGAAGATTTTGAACCCCAATAACCAACTCCAAATGATGCTCCAAAGACCTTACACCTATGCAGGATCCAAATAAGAAGATCCATCCACATACTAGAAAATGGTCATAGAAAAATCTAGAAGGAATAATAACACTATAGAATATGAAGACTCAATGTAGGTAACTAGCTCCCGATGTGGGACATTGATTTTCCTAAGGTGGAGGGAGTCATCACAACAAATATGGAAGTGGTTAAGCCATCCCATAAATGAAAAACTATCCATATACCCACCATCACAATCATCCCAAAATCA
Source organism: Picea sitchensis (assembly GCA_010110895.2). Classification (NCBI taxonomy): domain Eukaryota; kingdom Viridiplantae; phylum Streptophyta; class Pinopsida; order Pinales; family Pinaceae; genus Picea; species Picea sitchensis. Next base: position 12,515 of record SNQJ01S0014548.1, on the reverse strand, counting down.
TACCAAGCATATAAATCTTGATTATATTTATACTGAGTAGGCCTCCCATAAGAAATATTTCCTCGCATGCTATTCAAATGTAACTTTGAATACTATGAAAACTATCATTGAGGCTATATTTGAGGTTGTCTGTGAGACTATCTGTGAGACTATCTGTGAGGCCATGTAAAAATGCATCCAATGTGTGAAACAATTGACTGAATGATCTGGGAAGAATTTCTTTCGTGTTTTGGAGAGAAGAAATAAGACCACACCCTATGAACTCCCTTCTGGCTCAACCACAATAAAACCTAAAAAATAGAACAATAAATTACAATAGAAAATCACGGTTTTTCTAAACCCTAAAATCAAGAAGCTAAATGCTCATAACTTCACTTCTGACCTGCTTTGCCATGATTTTTTTTTTTGAAATTGGGTGAAATTGTGAGGGTAACTCAGATCTGTAATTTGTTTTGAAAATTTCGCCTCCTAACTGCCATAGAATCAAATAAATTGCACCACAATCTCATGGAAAACTTGAAAATCATGCATTTTAAAATCCCACATCTTGATTCTTCCTGACTGCCTCTTTGATGATTTGTTTTTAACTTTGGTGTTTTTCCCAGAGAGGAACTTATATATACAACCCTTTTCTGCAAATTCTTTTCTATATAAATATACCAAAAATATATGGAATGTCATGGCCCTCTTTTTCTCCAAAAAATCTCTAAAAATAAAAAATATTTGCCCACAATGTCTACCTAAGGAAAGTGCTATGATACTATGGCAACCCATTAGATCTTACCAATATAATAACTACAAATAATCAATATTACAATAGATCCAAAGAACAATATAGGAAGAAACCACACTTTATTATTACTGAACCCTTGAGGTAGGGAACATCTACAATGGATCCTATTATGGAAGGGATCCTCTCCCTCGCTCACCCCGCTTCTCTCGGTGGGCATCCTCCCATTGAGCTACAGTCTAAAATACAATATTTCTCTTCGTGTCTCATTACATTGTTTGAACTCCTGTATATAGTGCTACCATCACCTAACAATGACTCTAGATGAGGAATCTCTAGAAGTAGAACCTCTAAGAATCCCTCTTACATTTATTATAATTCCAATTCACCCATTTATTATATCTAACTAATATAGTGGGTCTTATTTAATAATATAGTGGACCTAGTCCACCTTACATTGAATGACCTCCCACTATTATCACTATGGCCCTCCTGGCCCCCACTACCTCTAGCTACCTTACACCACCTCGTCCCACCATATTAACCTCTCAACCCATTCCAAATCCTAACAACAGACCAACTCTGCCACTCCATAATGTTGATTTCAAAATTACCCAGCTTACACCATAAACCCCATTTCCATACAAGAAATAAAGCTGAGATCTGGAAAAACTTTAATTAAAACTCAGCCTGTAACAAGAACAAAACCAAAGGTAATCATCCAAGAACATGAAGAAGAACCTCTAGATGATTTATCAAATGGGTCATCTTTGAAAGATGTCATCATCCCAAAGAATAAAGTATCCGAATCACAACAAAACATACAAAATCAAGTCCCACGAACACCTCCTTTTCCTGAGAGGTTTCTATTGAAAACCAAATTGTCTGCACTGAGTTTGACATCGTGAATGAACTAAAAAATGTTTGTGTTGAGATTCCATTGTTACAAGCGATCATAGATGTTCCACTCTACGCCAAGACCATTAAAGAACTATGGATTAAGAAACTAGGTTGTCAGTAAAGATCCACCCATGATACACCTAGTAGGCTAGTCATCGAATTGCATTTCTGAAGTGCCTAAAATTGTGAAGTATGCCAACCCCTGGAACCCAATAGTTTTAGTTACTATCAAAAATGTTTCTATTGGTAACACTTTAGTCAACTTAGGTGCACCCATTAATATAATGACTATCAATACAATTGAACTATTGCAACTAAGTCAATTTCTTCGCCCTACCCCTACAGTTCAAGAACTGTAGGAGTAGAACAACTATAAACCTCATAGTCCTCGGACAACATCTTCATACTTTAGCTTCGTGGGAATATCTTGCTGACTTCATGATTATTCATTCAAAGGATCCCACAAAAGGCCATCCAATAATTTTAGGGATACCTTGGTTGGCTATGACCAATGCTTTCATAGGATGTCATGGTGGGGATATGTTCATCTCAAATGGCATTTCTTCATAGAAACTTTACTCTTTTTCCACTCAGCCAACCTACATGAATTATGGTGGCTAAAATGTCCCCATCATGAGAATGATGAGGAAGAATCTTTATTCTCCGTTGATGAATTTCATGTGCTACAAGAACCAACAAAGGATGATATTTTAGGCCAATTTCTTTCTCTGCGGATAGAAAATGCTGTCGAAGCTCTTAACAAAACATTTTCAATACAATCAAATTTTCAGAGAGGAATTTCAAGAACTAAGTGAGTTATTTTCTTCATTTACACCATCCATGGTCTTCTATTGATGAGAACTGGTCATATATACCATTCCAAAGAGGAAATTGGTCTGTGCAAATGTATATACATCAACTTTGAATTAAGTCTAAGCCAACAGGAACATTTAACAAATCTTTTGAAAGAATAGTCAGACATTTCTTATAGGAGTACAATGATAAGGAGAGTGAGTACACCTTGACACCTGCATTCATCACATCTATATCCAACTAGGGATAAACCCAGTAAGACAACCAAAAAGGTGTATGAATCCAATCTTAAAAGATTTTGTGAAAGAAGAGTTACATAAATCATTAAACGTAGGATTCATTTATCCAATTTCTTGACAAAGCAAGTGGATTTCTACCTCTTGTTGTGGTACCCCAAGAAAAACATTGTGGAAAATGGAGAATGTGTAGATTCTTTAGGAGCTGTTCAAGGCAACCTCAAGGACTACTTTCCTTGCTCCTTTATAGGATCGTGCTCTTTGATACCCTATCGGAAAAAAGATACTTTTCTCGATGGCTATAGTGGATGCAATGAGATTCAAATTTCTCTTGAAGACTAGGATAAAACACAATTTACGTGTCATTGGGGAACTTATGCTTATAAAGTGCTACCTTTGACTAATGAACGCCCTCGCTTACATTTCAAAGAGCAGTCCTTGGGATATTTTCTAACTTAATTCATGATTGTGTGGAAGGTACATGGATGACTTTACTGTCTATGTAATACTTCAACTTTAAGTAATCTTGAGAAAGCATTGATTCGCTGTCAGGAATAAAATTTATCCCTTTAGTCATGAAAAATGTAAAATGCTATTAATCGAGGGAATAGTGTTGGTTCATCATTTGTAATAAGGAATTAAAGTTGATCCACCTAAAATTGAAGTAATAGTTAAACTTTCCTCCCTGAAAACCCAAACGATAAAAGCGCTAAGTTTTGGGACATGCCGGATATTATCACGCATTTATTGAAAAACTTTACAAAAGATAGCCAAATTCTATGTTTAAACCTAGCAAAGGATGCAAAATCTTTGTTGGGATAACAATTGTCGTAATGCTTTGAGAATTTGAAAGAAAAATTGTCCATGGCACCCATTCTAAGAGGACCAAATTGGTCTCTTCCTTCCATATTCAACCGATGCCTCGCATATTGCTTTAGGAGTAGTGCTTGGACAAAAAGAAAACTAACAAAACTATGCACCTACTCACTAGGAAAAACCTTACTCCTCTTGAATTGAACTACACTATAACATAGAAGGAATTTGTTTTCCAGAAGCTATGCACTCAATAAATTTCGTCATTACATTACTGGATATGAGGTTTTGTACATACCGACCATTCAAATATCATATTTTTAATGAAAACCGCTTTTACTAACGAAGAATCACACGATGGCTTTTGCTGCTCCAAGAATTTAACATCACCATAGCTTTGGATCTACTGTGAAAAGAAATGTAGTTATGGATTTTATTTCCTCGGGGATTCCTCAATATAGTACTGACATTCTAGTGAATGATAGTTTCCCTGATGAACATCTATTTTTAGTAGTTGTTAAGACCCCTTGGTGTGTAGATACAACAAATTACTTAGCTACAGGAGATTACCAGCTCATTTGTCACTTCACCACAAAGCAAAGAATTGGTCCAACAGAGTGCTTATTACTCTTGGGTAGGAGGTGATCTTTTCTATACAAGTCCCGACATGATCATTATATGTGTTCGAAGATGAGATCTCCATATCCCTTCAAGCCCCACAAGTGATGGGGCCATGTGGAGGACATTTCTATGATAAGAGAACGACATATAAAGTCTTATAATCAGGATACTATTAATGACAAATGTTTAAGTATGCAAATAAAAATATGTAGAAGATGTGGAGAAATGTTCTTGAGGGATGGGAAGACCTACCATATCGCATTTAGATTCTTTACTTAATCAAGAAAGGTTGTGATTGAACTATTTGATAAATGGGAACTTGATTTTGTAGGACTGATTTTCCCAATGTCGAGGAAGAAGAAGTACATCTTGGTTTGTGCTTTATTTTGCAGGGACTAAGTGGGTAGGAGGCAAACTGTTTGAAACTCAGCAAATGAGAACTGTGGTTGAATTCTATCGCGAAGATATCTTTACTCTATTTCCTTGTTCCACGAGAGATTTTTTTGATCAAGGTGCCCAATTTACTTTCTAAGTTGATGAAGGAACTCATAGATAAATATGGTATAAAACACTGTAAGTCTTCCCATACCATCCACAAGCCAATGGGCAAGGGAATCCATAAATAAAGTTCTAGAATCTATTTTGACCAAGAAAATACATTTACATCACAAAGATTGGGCTGATAGACTTCCCCGTGAGGCTTTATGGGCATACCACTATGTGGAGAAATACTCAATCGGGTCATACCCTTATGAATTGGTGTTTGCAGCAAATTTCCCTTCCCATAGAATTTTGCATCTATACCTTCCACATAGCAGCATAATTGGGTTTGAATTTGATGAGGCACATAAACAAAGAGTTATGCAACTAAATGAATTCGGAGAAATTAGTAAGATGCTCTTTCAAAGAACTATCCACAGACAAAATCAATGTAGCAAATGGCATGATAAATACATTTGGCAAAAAGCATTTTCAAACTGTGGATCGGGTATTACCTTGATCCAAACATAAAACTCTTTCAAAGGAAAACCTACGCATAAGATGGTTGGGACTCCTATGAAGTGGAAAACTATTTCCCTTTTATAATGGATCTGTCATAATCAATACCATAGATGACTCTCAAAATTAATTTGTAGTAAATGGACATCGAATAAAAGTGTATAACAAACCTTGTCAAGAGATGATTTCTACAGGAAATTGCTAAACAAACCATAGCCAAAGATAGTAGGAGAAGAGTCTCTCCTCCTACTAATCCTTGATCATTTCTTTTGTTGTTTCAAGATTGTAAATAATAAAATTTCCAATAAAAATAAAAATAAAAAATAAATATATATATATATATATATATATATATATATATATAATAAACATTTTGGATATGTTGACATATTGTTTTCAGTTTTAAAGGATTTTTTTAAAGCAAGTACAGAACTAAACTTCATTACTTTTCAAATGTAAGAAGGTGATCATTTTTTTTTTATGAAATTTTCTTATCAATATACACTGCCTTGTTTTGAAATTAATAAATTTGAGCTTGCTTGCTCCCTTTGAATTGCTATTAAAGCATGAAAGGGGTATCATCGTGATAGGATTATTCTTTACTAGGCATGATAGATTATGATGGGGAAAGAAACCCCCCTAGAGTTTTCTTTTAGCATTTTCTCAGACTCTCAAAACATGAGAAAGAAATGAGCATATACTAACTTGGGCTCATAAAACCCACAAGCAAGTGATTACCGCTCCAAAAATTCATTCTCTAAGATTTCTATCTTACAATCACGCTGGATGATGTGGGATACTGCTAAGTTCCACCTTCCAAATGTCTCACCCACCTAATAATTCAACACCTTATCCTGAGTAGAGATTAGAATTACTTAGTACCCCGAGATCTACATGCCCTCAATGGTAGATTTCATAATGACCATGGAATACATCAATGTATATTGGTTGATAGATCCTACAAAAGCACTACAACACCAAGACCTTTATTTGTGTAATTTGTTAGATGTACTATAGGTACCTTTGAGGCCCATCGACATCAACGGTGGGTCATATCTCATCATTAATGACATTCATTAATGTATCGATAATCCAATGATTTTTGTGTCTCTAATCATAACATTTATTCACACAAATAAGAATTGTACTATGGGTTAAAGCTTTGAAGTCAAGGAAGGCATAATTTTAATTGGTTCCTTTCAAAGGAATGAATAGAAGACAGGTTCAAATATAGCCATCAGATAATTTGTTTTATAAACAGGAAATCTTTTTCTCGCCAGTTATTGGTTCAAGTTTCTCCTCATAGATTTCTAGTTATCATTAGTACCATTAGTGCCATTTAATCCATCGTACCATGTTGGTTATCAAGATTACAAATTTAGTAAGCATAATTTTGGCGCCTTCTAGATCTCGGGACTCTGACTTCAAGATCTCTCTACGAAGAAATGCATAATGTGGGGAGTGGTGTAATTGAACTGCACGCTTTTGTTTCATGTTATTTAATTTATTAAATTACATTAATAACTTGAACTAGGAATGCCTCGATACTCCATGACATTTCATTATCCCTATACCCTGTACTTAAAAGGCTAAGTTCAACTCTTCTTGACATTTCATATCATGGAAAATGCACTGCATTATTATGGTTGAATTCAACACGACTCATATGAAATAATATTTTAAAGGTGTACGACCATCATCATTTCTTCACACGTTATTGAATCTCATGACATTTCAAACGTCCTTCTATGATTCCTCCTAATGACTCCATTTCCTACACATCATAATTTCTATTCCTCCTCAAGGTTCCCCCATCTAATTCTCATACCCACCTTTGAACCTTTCCCCTGCTATCGAGGGAATCTATGGTGGCTAATCATTACAAACCCTCGAAACTTATGAATATTTGGAGGCTCTTCCCGAGTATGAAGCCACCAAACACATTTTCAAAAAGATGGATGGGAGTCGTTCTTCAAGAAATTTGATGGGTATAATGATACGATTACACTTCAATTCACTCTGCACTTTCATGGTGGACTAGCTAAAGTGGGGAAGCTAGAATTCTAAGTCACAGAGAAGTTCTACTCAAGCAATCTAATTCACTCCAACACCTGGGTCGAAAATGGACGCATAATAGCTACCGACAAGAACCTCTCGTGACGCAGCTCCTACAAACTCCTAGCATCAAATTACAATGGTCATAAGTACATCAAGGTCATGCTATTGGAACCAAATGGCCTCCGGGCTTGTTGTCTATTCCTTCAACGCTACCTCTATACTTTAAGTGGTGGAAGGTTGGTAATACCCATCGTTTCCATGTCACATGCCCGAATTCTACCGTGATTCTTGCTAAAGCAAGGTAACCATTTGGTGAACATCCCCTATTTTCTATTAAAGAGTTTGAAGAAAATGGTCGAACAAGTTTGCAAAGCCAGCATCTTTAGAGGCCTATTTCATTTTGTTCTTGTCAAAATTTTGGTTAAGCTTATCCCACCAACAAGAATCTTGGGATATGTTTGTTGTAAGAACCCTAGATTCTGACAAAACTAAAGATAAAAATATTGAACTGGGCCTCCCTCCACATATAGTCAAACTCTAAGAAAAGGTTGCTAAAACTCCCCGGACTAAACTGCGGATGACCCCGAGAATACACCAGACTGCACAACTGAGGCCAGTGATGATAATCCTAGCACAGAACATTCATTTGATGTCCATGGTTCTGATGGTGTGGTAACTGACCATGAAAGAGTGGAAAACACCGTTCCTACAAAAGTGAATGTTGAAATTCCGATTTCTCCTCCAACTGCTAAAATATTATTGATGTGGAACAACTTGAGGAGTTAATCGACAAACCTATAAGAAATCCTAAATGTAAATGCATGCACATTTTCATATATGGATAACTTCGTGCCTAGTTACCCATTACAGAAAAGATTAAAAAGTATGGATGATCATGAGAGGCTCTAGAGTCTTCCGCCGATGACATGGAATCTCTCCCAAATTGATTTGAAAAGTCCAGAAGGCAATCGGGAAGGAAGATAATAAAAATTCCAAAGAAATCTGAGCGATGTTTTCAATTCATAAATGCCATTGATAATTTCAAGAGGTGTATGAGGAGTTCACCATGAACTTAGTCCAACTTTATGAACTCAAATTTTAGTCGACAACCCCGTTTGCTATATATATGAGTTTATCAAGGAACTCACTCCAAATACATCCCCTGCTCAAGTATATGACGAAGTTTACTCTAAGGACCAGGGTCCAATACACCTTTGTTCAAAGACCTCGTATTGAGTTCACCTAAGGCCCAAAATTTCTCAAACAAAATAAGTGTCGTGGTAAACATTCAATCTTATCAGAAATTCTCCAAGATCCTTAAGCAGCAATCGTAGCCGCATTGGAAACATGAATGATGTGTTAAAAAGAGAAGTTATATGAATATACCATACTGGATCGACACATCAAAAAAGAAAATGAACTTATGAAACTCAGGAAAGATCACTTCTCGTCAAAGATTGAGTGATTAAAATGAAAAAATAGAGGTCTTTTTTAGAATAATAGGAGATTGTAGAAGATTTCTAGGAAGCACATCACCATTAATAGAGTTCTTAAGAAGGAAATCAGAAGCATGAAGAAACATAAGAAATTTCAAATGTTGGTTGTAGCTACTGCAACACTTTGATGAATCTCAGTTCTGACTTTTTGTTGTCTGAGGACAAGCAAAGACTTCATCTTGGGGGAATATTAGTCTCCAATTTTGATCTCATTGCTATATCATGTTAGATATACCCCATTTTCATATCTAGTATCATTCTTCCCGCCTTACCAAGCGATAGATTTGGACATCCTTACAAACTAAAATGGGGCCATTCAAGGCATTCCCATATCCAAGTATTTTAATGCATTTCTTTTGATATTTTAAACTAATATTGATACTAACGTGACATGAGTTAGGTACTTGTCTCCTTTAAACACTTATCAAGACTTGTGGTACCAAATGCACTTAGTGGAGATGTCAAATACTTGCATGACATGGCCAAATTGGATTGATATTCTGATTCATATGGATTGATTGAGTCATAACTCAATATGATGACTCAAAGCGAGATTGTAGAATTGTTTTATTATAATGCTTTATGATCCATTCTTCTTGACACTGCGTGTCATGAAGATGTGAAATTAGTTTTAACTAACTATGAGTCATTTCTGGATCTAAGATCCATTTAGATTAATGCACCTATGTTCAAGATAATTTGTAGGATCTATATAAACTGAGATCGCTTCCCAAAAAATAGTTGTTATGATATGCTATGTGATACAATTTATGATAATACAAATTTTCTATGCGTTATGTTATTCACTGTTAAAATGATTTGAGTTTGTTTATGAATTATAGAGCATGAAGTATGAAACAATTTTGTATGGAATAATTTGAGTAGCTCTATTTTCTTTTTAGGGTGATTGCACCTCTTAGTTGGGCCCACCAACAAGTTCAATTCGCTATCTCTTTTCCACAATATAGTTAGTTTATTTTAGTTCTAGAATCTACGTGTGAGTTAATTTTGGAACTCAAAGCTACTTCCTCAAGTAAATCGGGTTAGTCATTTCCTGATTAGATCATTTTCGGCTTGATATTATCTTATAGATCGTTGAATGATGAATGAGTTATTTTCCATTGTAGAATTTGAAGAATGAACCAAGTGCTTAATCTAAATTTTCTATGTTTCTCAGCTTCCAGCTTTGATCATGATTTAAAGATAATTTGATTTTAGACTTACTCTATTTTATTAGGATAGCTAGCTTATGGTATGATTAAAGAAAGCTTCCAGTACCAGTAGGATAAATAGGATAATGTATTAGTTTCACCTTGCGGTTGTACTTAGAACCCAGCTTGATACCTAGGATTAAAGTTTCCTTTTTTAAAATGATCTCTCTTTTATGGCTTAGATAGAAAGGATGATGATTAGATGTTTAAGATAATGGTAGATAGTCTTGGGTGATTTCTGCTAGATTAGGAATAAACACCTTTGCTTAACCTTAACCTTTCCATTTGATTAATTGGAGTAAGATATGATTAATTTTAAGATAATCATTAGGGTTCGGTTTCTAAGAGTAATTTTGTGTTTTCTTCTAAAGATAACTTTTAGGTGTGTAATTATAATCTTACCAAAGACATATTGTGTCATGACTCTAAGTCTACTTACCCTAGTTTGACAATTTAGTGTTTTCTGGTAATTAAAATCTTTTAATACAACATCCTGACAATCTTCCAAGATGTCATTGTTTCTTCTATGTTCTTTTTCCTTTTTCTTTCCTCTTTTGCTTTCACTTTTGATGCTTTGAAACATGCTTATTTTATATCTGGATTCTCATGTTTCCTTATTTTATATGATGTAATTCCATTCCATGTAGTTCATCTCACTCTAAAATATAAATGCTAAATGTAGACAACCTATCATCAAGCACTCTGAATCAACCACTACCACTGCTAACCCGGTGACGTAATAACTCAAAATAACCTATAACAATCAACTGACTAAACAATCCTATACCTTAATAACCTAAACTAATATGTACTATGCATCAACTATGTGACCAACTACATCAATTCATGTGACTCATGAAGATACTAACATCATCAACTATAGCACCCTATATGTATAAAGCAATCCATTTTCTCAAATCCATGTACCTCAAATCCATATACCAAAGACATACACAAATATAAACATAAAAATTCATCACATCATCATCCATAAACCAAATACCATAAACCCTTACATCAAAACCATGTGCCACAAACTCACTGTTATATAGCTTCAAGCTAAACCAACAACTTCAGCAACACATCACAACCAAAATACCAATACCCATATGCCAAATACCAACAACAAAATACCAACTGTATCTCTTAACAAATTTGATATATGCAAAAATATTGAACATCCAATACCATCTCAAGAGATAAACCCTAGCTCACAAAACATACCTTAAACAAGATGTGCCATATCTCTCATAAATAGACCCCAACCATGTTGTTGCCATGATTTTTTTCCCACACTTTTTCTGCTATGATTTTTCTGTCGTAATTTTTCCGCCACGATTTTTCTGCCGCACTTTTTATTCTACGATTTTTTTGTCACACTTTTTCTGCCACATTATTTCTGCCGCACTTTTCCTGCTGCACTTTTCTCTATCAATAATACCTGCCCAAATAACCTTTCACAAAATAGATATTTAATGATATTCAATAGGTTCAAGTGTGATTAAATGAGATAGCCTTGCCTCTTATTTATACTTTCATGTAACATCCCACTTTCCTTATTTTAGGGAGTTCTCCATTAACTTTATTATTTAAATAATTTCTTTTGCAAACACTTTGACTACTTTGACCTTTTGGGGCTTCTAGATAACTCATGAGGTTTCTCCAACTTCACATGGCCATAAATATCTAACTGTGAGGAGTTATGTGAAGTTCCACATACCACTAGAAATGGAATGACATGTACAATCCATATAGAATAGTATTACCTGCAAATATTTCAAAAATCATACCATTATCCTTCAAACAAACTTGGGTCCATTACCCAAACCTTTGTGCTACCAGAATTCCCTACCAAACTTTCTTCAAGGGTTGATATCAATGACAACCAACCCAACTAATTAACATAAACCTTGTGCAATATGATCTAAAAAGGGGTATCCAATACCAAAAGTAAAAGTGAATTAAAGGAGTGTCTTCGAGTAAAAATCACTACTACATATTGAAAAATTTGTGACGACTACTTGCGATGAAAGTACCCTTTCGTCGAAAAATTGAAGATAAAGAGTTGGATTTTTCATTTTTTTATAAATCCAGCCCACATTTCTTGCTCTTGCGATGAAACCAGTTGTATGTCTCAAGAGATTTGAATGTGAAGATAATGGAATCTCATCGCTCTTGTGACGACCTTTGGTTATCGTTGCACGAGCAATGACCTTTGGTTATCGTCGCACGAGCAACGATCCAATGATGACCGTTACACTGTTTGACAAAGGCAAGATTGACTTGGTCAACGTTCGTCGCTCTTGAGAAAAAAAAAATGTCGATAAATATTTTGCAAATTAGAGATGTTGCAACAATCTTGCTATAATAACGACAGTTCAGAAAGGGTATTTTTGTGCAGAAGAATGTCGTAGAATATTAGAGGTGGGAAAAAAAGTAAAGAGGGTGAAAAGGGTGATGGTTGATGTTATTTCCCTTACAAAAAATGTTGCACTACGCGTCCCTTAAGAATTTTAATAGAAACAACTAAAACACATTGTAGGAAATATGGGCACATTGATGGGGGATCAAATGAATACCGTCCCATGGTAATTAGCTATATATTCATTATATGTTTTTATATTGTCGATTTTATATA
>SNQJ01S0014547.1:77393-93329 GCA_010110895.2 Picea sitchensis | reverse complement strand
ATTTACACATGATGCATCTACCTAGCCCCTACCAAGTTCTCTTTTGACAATTATAGTGGGTTAAAATTTTGTTTGATAATACTAACCAAATGAAATTCCTCATTTTCAAAGGACCTTCCAACTTCCAAATATATTTCCACCACCAGTTTTTCTCATTTTTTGTTGAATCCTTATCCACCTTAGCCTTGTATCTAGGCTTGGTTGTATAATTGCCAGATCCATTTTTATTAGACCATATTAAATTATCCTCCTCATCCTTAAATCTAATTGCACTGTGTTTTAAGCTATGCAAATAATTATTCCATTATTTTGCTAATTCTCCTTGAAATCCTAGTTGTAGAGCAATTTTCCACCCTTGTTTCCAAATGGTACTAGACTCTTCATCTTCTACATTAGATATATATAAGATGCCCCTGTTATTAAGTTCAACTTTTAGTAGTTTTGATCATTTGAAGTTACCTATACTTCCCATCCAAGGGTCTTCTTTGATCCTAACTCTATTACCCTTTCTTATTTTTCAAGCCGACCATTTATGTTAGGTAGCTAGAGAAGTAGTGGGGGGCTCGGAGGACCCATAGTGGAGGTTATTCAATGTAAGGTGGACTAGGTCCACTATAGTATTAAATAAGGCCCATTATGGTAGTTAGTTAGATATAATAAATGTAAGAGTACTTTTTCTTCTAGAAGATTCATCTTGTTAAGAACCAAATATCTGAGTACAAAAAACACTAGAATAGATCCAAGAAGAATATATGAAAACCACACTTTATTATAAGAAAACCCTTGAGGTAGGGAAACACCATACAATGGATCCTATTATGGAAGGGATCATCTCTTGTTCACTTGCCTCTTCGAGGGGGCATCCTCCTATTGAGCTACCGCTCCAAATACAATAATTCTCTTCTATCTCATTACATGACATGAACCCCTTTATATAGTGCTACCAACCACCTAAGAACGTTCTAGAGGAGGAACCTTCAAGAAGCAGAAGTCCTCTTACATTTATATCTAACTAACTACCATAATGGGCCTTATTTAATACTATAGTGGACCTAGCCCACCTTACATTGAACGACCTCCACTATGGGCTCTACGGGCCCCCCACTACCCCTCTAGCTACCTAACATTAATAGTGGGGGGGGCAAAGAGCCCATAGTGGAGGACATTCAATGTAAGGTGGACTAGGTCCACTATAGTATTAAATAAGGCCCATTATGGTAGTTAGTTAGATATAATAAGTGTAAGAGGACTTCTGCTTCTAGAAGGTTCCTCCTCTAGAATGTTCTTAGGTGGTTGGTAGCACTATATACAAGGGTTCATGTAATGTGATGAGATATAAGAGAATTATTGTATTTGGAGTGGTATCTCAATAGGAGGATTCCCCCTCAAAGAGGCAAGTGAATGGGAGAGTATCCCTTCCATAATAGGATCCATTGTATGGTGTTTCCCCACGTCAAGGGTTTTCTTATAATAAAAGTGTGGTTCTTCTATACTTATCTATGGATCTATGGATCTATACTTAACTACCGGCCCTTTCAGCAACACCTACGAAACAGATGAATTCTCACCCAAGGTAGAGGCAGGGGTGGTTGCAGGACTCAGATGTCTGCAACCTTAGCTGGGACGTAGATCTGTGATTCTAATGTTTAACAGAGCACTTAGCAGTAAACATTCATCAACATTCAGTTCTTGGTAACAACGCAAAAAAACCCTAATTACAGAGCATCGCAGTATCCAACCAAATATAGCACCTAACAGCACTTAGCATGATGAAACAGATTAGGTCTTAAAAGATTCAGCACTAAGCATATGTATATCAGTCAGATCTAACATCCATCCATATTATTAATCACTAAGCATCGACATATCATTCATCTATATTAAAGCACTAAGCACATTAACATATAAGCACATCAACACATTGCACAAAGCAGAGCAACACAGCATATATGTGGTTCACCCCCTCCTGGGGCTACGTCCACCAACTCTTCTTCTCTTCTATTATATTTTGTTAATCAGTTACATGCACAGAGCCTAAAAACCCTACTCCGCATAGGACAGGAGATCTGTGTGCACCTCGCCAGATCCTCCTTTCTCGAGCTAGGTTATAGAACTAAGCCTTCTACAGTCACTTGCACTTAGCTCTACAAGATTCACACAGTATGCACAAAGAACTTACAATCCCTCGATCACATAGATCGATCACTAGCACTTAGCACATTGGCCTAACATCATATAGATGCCCCTCCTTACATTGCCTAGACATCTATTTATACTTTACAAAATAGACCTAAACATGGGTAAACCCATGGTTCGACATCCCATACCCATTACATAATCCCAAAACCCAAAAAGGACCCAAAAGGGTGCCGAGATCCCACAATCTCTTCTTCATATTGCGCTCCTCCTTCGACAGGCTGTCGAAGTCCTAAAATAGGTCAAACTTGACCAAGGATCTCCCAAAACTTGGTCAAGGGCCAATAGGCCCCCAACACTCACCTGTGACTCGTCCTGAGTCACTCTGATCTAGGTAGCTCTGCTTCGAAAGCCTCGATATTGGCTCGAGCTTCTTCGACTTGTTGTTGTGCCAAGACCTCTTATTTAGCAAACTCTTGGATGACTGCCTCGTTCACGGGTCCTTCTAGGCGTATTTCTGCTACAGCAACTTCTCCTCGGCCTTCGATCTCTATGAACAGTTGGTAAGCCACGTCCTGTACAGGTTGGAGTCTTTTAGTCACTTCCATGACTTTTCTATGAACAGTGTGAACCTGTTGCTGGGCAGTGCGCTTCTCCTGGGATAGTTTCATTCTTTCCACAGCTGACAGGGGCTTCAACTGCGCCTATATTGTCTCTGCTTGTTGCTTCGCCTCCTAGAGTTGCGACTTCAGTGCCTTTAGTTCTGCATTCTCAGTGAGTTTCTCATAAGTCTGGGCACTGCGGTCACTGAGTTGCTTGCATTCCATGGAAAAAGATTTTATTCTCTTGATTGTGCTCCGGGCAATCGCTTCTCTTTGATCTCTGACATCCTGTGGAGTGTTGGGCACTATGCGGAGCTCTAAATATGGTATTCTTTGTTGTAACTGTTGGATGGCTTCCACGAGCTTCTCTACTTGATGCTCAACCCGATCTTTTGCCTATGTCTCTAAGCCTTTCATAGAGCGAAGTGCTCTATTGACTGCTTCTTTTACCTTGAGTTTCCCTGCAAGAAACTGTTCATTTTCTTACTGCATTTGTGCTCTCTCCTCATCAAACTTTGTCTGGAGAGAAATCTTCTCATGCTCTGCAACTCGGCATTGTTCTACAAGTACTCCTTGTACTTGCGTCAAAGCCTAGGTGGCTTGTTCTGCTTCCTCTTGTGCTCATTGAAGGTGAGCTTCAGTTTCATCTGCTAGGTGGCGGAGTTGGGTTGGCTCATCTCCCAATTCTTGTTCTCTCGATGGCAAGGGTGTAGTGGATACTGCGCGACTGAACTGAAGAGCATGTTGTACCCCTCAGAGCTCGACCTCAATTCTATCATACATTTCCTCCTGCTTCACTCCTTTTTTCTCCATGATTTCCAATGAAACGTCGTTTAGAGTTGTTATGATGAAGTCGAAGTCATCAAGATTAATTGTAGTCTGCATCTTGGTCACGGTGTCTCTTGATTTCTTCTGGGAAGAATGTTTCGGAGGAGAAACCTTCCTCTTCTTCAAGGGGTCAACCTCATCTCTGGGCGGTGTTACTTCACCTTTCTTTTGTTCAACTTCTCTATCCTTCATCTCTTCTACATCACCATTACCTCCTCACTCAGGTGATATGGAAGAAGTCTTCCCTGAGGCACTTCTTAAATCTTGGACCTCTTCAGTCTTCTGTCTTTTGTTGGTTCCAGGTGTGTCTTGTTCTTTGTGAGTGGTCTCCAGGCTGTCCAGTTTAGGATCAGACATCTCTGCAGGGTCGGCGGGGATAATGATGTATGCAGACCAGTCCTCATTGATCTCCTCCAGGAGGTCTGTGAATCAGTCCTTAGTGATCTCCTCCAGGTCCTCTTTTGTAAGTTTATAGTACGATAAGAGTTGTTCCTTATGTTCATCGGCTCGCGTTGTAATGTAAATGAAATGTCGATCTGCGCTTAACTTCATCTGTGTTCGAAACCTCTGTAAGGTGTTCGGAATCATGCAAGGCTCAACTTTGATGGCTCTCTTTAGTTGAAGGTAATAGGTATGAAAAACAGCGTTCGACTGCCACTATTTGTTCATATCACTCGAATACCAAAGGGTAGCAAACTTCGTGGCAAGCGACTCAAATGGTTCAATATCCGGGAAGGTCGCACCTTCCAGCATTTCCCAGAAAACAAAGGTGATGAGGATCAGGAGCCAGTTGAAGTGAAACTTGTATCCCTGATCCTACGCTTCGCAGCAGTCTAGTTCAAGCTGGTTGACTAGATACTTCGCCTAGTTCATCTATAAGCCTTCTATACACTTCCCCGCGAGGTCGACGACAAAGCCCATGACATGTGTGGGTCGGTTTGTGCGTACCATATTTCCAGCTATTAACTGGCATGCTAGGTGCACTACGCCATTATGGATGGAGGATACCTTGTAGCCTCGCGTCCCCTTCTCGACATCATCGTATGTGTCCTTAATATTTTGTGCTAGCACACGATCTGTGGGATTCCCTGGGTAGAACTCTTGCGGGTCAGGTCCTTGCATACTCAACCCTGTGATATTACAGATCAACGTTTGATCGACTCTAATACGGTGGTCTAGCCATAAATAGTTGCCATGGTAACATGACAGTAGCAGCTTGACATAGGCATTGACTTCCTGGAATCTTCCAATGTGTGGGATTTTCATGACATTCAACAAGGTGGACTGCGCGAGGTTCATTGTCGATGGCTGAGGGATGATCTTTGAGTTCTTCCCCTTCGTTCTGGTTAGGTATTTGTATGGGGTGAGCATGTTGTGTTTCTTGGGATATTCGAGGTTGAATTCACTGAACTTCAACACTGCGATCTTGTCCTGCTGCGCTTGAACTACGTGTATCCCCTTCGGGAGGTATGCAGTGACCATGGTGTACTCGAAATCTCTTGGTACACTATCACAAATTACCGCGCCGGCTAGAGGTAGGATATAGTCGGGTAATATATATGGGATCAACTTCGCATTGGCTAGGCCATCTCTGTGTTTGGTTCATTTTTCTACTGGCAGTCGGCATGATCCATCTCCACAAGCAGTCGACGGAGAGGCTTGCAGTCCTCTCGTCAATGACTCTTGTATACCTGCAGACATCGACATTTATTTTTCAGTCATGAGATCGATGAGAACTTCCTCAAAAATTTTCTATGTCGCATTGAACTCATTCGACATACATGCTCGGGTTTGAAGAGTAATATCTCAATGCAATGGGATAGATGGCAAAAAGCGTTATGATCACTATGTGAAAATCAACTAATCTAAAGGCTCAAATTCATGGTTAGCAAAAGTGTTCTTGGTGTGTGGCGCGACGGAATAAATAGATACTTGGTAAAGGATCTCTTGCAACAACTAAGAAGCCTTCATTAACTCATTTATGTCCATTATGGCGCGGTCCCAACGGTTTGGTGGTAATTTGTCTAACCATTAATTCCTTTCTTCCCGTTCGGGGCATCATTCGAACGGTTATACTGTCTCTAACAACTATATTGCTTCGCCATGGTGAAGTTCCATGTGATGTTTTTCTGGTATTCCGGTGAAGCTCCAATTTTGTAAATTTTCCTTCTATGAGGTTCCCTCAGGAACCTTCTGTAACTTTTCAATCTTAGCTCTCTTCTTACTTAGTTTTTTAGCCTTCTTTTTGGCGAGCTTCATCTTGGAATTCCTTTTTCCATTCTGATTCTTATCTTCTTTTGGCAGAGTAACTTCACACTGTTGAGATTCTCTCCTAGAAATCAGGGGTAATACTTCATCTGTATATGGAATAGGTACTACAATCTTTTGAGGGTCTTCTAGTGTTCTTCCAGCTTCGACATTCCAGTCTTTAGTTTTAAATAGCTTCCCTCGGTTCTCATGTTCTTCAATCAAGTGTGTGATCCTCCTGGTCATGAAATCTTTTAGCTCTTTCTTCTTTTGTTCTAAGACTTCTTTTTCTTCCCTTGTGGCATGATCTCTTTCAATCCAAGGTTTTTTGAGCAACATAGTAAATGGAGAGTTGTCCTCAATAAATTTAACAACTTCAAATTCTTCCTCTGTCGAAGTTCCCTTAGCACTCACATATATTTGGGTAATCTTTCCACATAGGTTTATCAACGTTCCTCTGAATAGTCCTATTCCTCCTAATGAAGGAATCATAGCAGGCTCCCATAAAGTTTCCCAAGTTCTTTCTGTCATGATATTCACTTGTGTTTCTTCATCCAGAACACAATCAATGTCTAAGTCTCCTATTCTTGCTTCAATGCATTCTTTTTCTTTGAAGACCTCTGATAAACTGATATGTCGGTGATCATTCAGGGTTTCTTTCATCTGTAGAAATACTTTATCTTATTCTTTCTAGGGTTCTTCCATAATCTTAGTTACTTGACTTTGCTCGTGGTTTTCTTGTCTCATATTCATCCTTTCAAGCTGAGCAATCATTCTAGAGAAATCCAAAACTTCATGGTCCATATCTTTGCAACAGAGGCAACTAGGTTTTCTACCAGGGAATTCCTTAGCCAAATGTCCCGGTCCTCTACAACTATAACAAAGGGTTAATCCTCTCTTTCTCTTAAATGACCCCCAGCCTTTCCTGTACTTCGCGCTAGGATCATAGTAGTTAACCTGCAAAAAAATATTTGTAGGATCCTGCATCCATTTGTTAGTCCAAACATTCTTTCTATACATAGGTATAACATATTTTTCACTATTCTTATCATATCTACTTATATCGCATCTTCTTTTGTCTATCAGTGCCCTAGTTTCCAAGCTAGGACAAATCTTATCAAACATGCCTAGATCCATACTTTATAAACAAAAATTTCCACTAATCTTACTTCTACAGAACACAAAGCTTCCAGATCTAAAACTTTTCACTATTCTTAGCTTTATCAGAGCACAAAGTGTTCAGATCTTACCTCTTTTCTTCAGATCATATTTCTTTTCTTTAGCACAAAGCTTCACAAACTAAGTAGAGTACTGTGCACTAGAGCGGCATATCTATGCACAGAGATTTCAACATTTTAGGTTGGATCTTTGCACAAAGATTCTTCTTTCTCAGTTCCCAGCAATCACAGTTTCAGGTCCCGGCAACGGAACCATTTGTTGGCACAGGGGCAGACCCAGGATTCAACGCTAAAACAACGCATGAACAAAACCCTAACTATCGGCCCTTTCGGCAACACCTGTGAAGCAGATGAAGTCTCACCCGAGGTAGAGGCAGGGGTGGTTGCAGGACTCAAATGTCTGCAACCTTAGATGGGACACAGATCTGTGATTCTAATGTTTAACGGAGCACTTAGCAGTAAACATTCATCAACATTTAGTTCTTGGTAACAACATAGACAAACCCTAATTACAGAAGATCGCAGTATCCAACTAGATCTAGCACCTAAAATCACTAAGCATGACAAAACAGATTAGGTCTTAATAGATTCAGCACTAAGCATATGTATATCAGTCAGATCTAACATCCATCTATATTATTAAGCACTAAGCATCGACATATCATTCATCTATATTAAAGCACTAAGCACATTAACATATAAGCACATCAACACATTGCACAAAGCAGAGCAACACAGCATATACGTAGCTCACCCCCCCCCTTGGGGATACATCCACCAACTCTTCTTCTCTTTTATTATCTTATGTTAATCAGTTACATGCACAGAGCCTCAAAACCCTACTCTACATAGGACAGGAGATCTGCGCGCACCTTTCCATATCCTCCTTCCCCGAGCTAGGTTACAGCACTAAGCCTTCTACAGTCACTTGCACTCAGCTCTGCAAGCTTCACACAGTATGCATAGGGCACTTACAATCCCTTTATCACATATATCGATCACTAGCACTTAGCACATTGGCCTAACATCACATAGATGCCCCTCCTTACATTGCCTAGACATTTATTTATTCTTTACAAAATAGGCCTAAACATGGGTAAACCCATGGGCCGACATCCCATACCCATTACATAATCCAAAAACCCAAAAAGGACCCAAAAGGGGGCCGCGATCCCACGATCTTTGCTTCATCTTGCCCTCCTCCTTCGACAAGCTATTGAAGTCCCAAAATAGGTCAAAATTGACCAAGGATCTCTCAAAACTTGGTCAAGGGCCAACAGGTTGTAAGGAACTGTCACTTCTCTTTTAATGCCTTCATTAATAGAAAAATCACTAAACTCATTAGAGATATACTCACTCCCATTATCAGATCTCAACACTTTGATATTCTTCCCAATTTGGTTCTCCACAAGAGCTTTGAACTCTTGGAA
The DNA here is from genome assembly GCA_010110895.2 of Picea sitchensis. Taxonomy (NCBI): domain Eukaryota; kingdom Viridiplantae; phylum Streptophyta; class Pinopsida; order Pinales; family Pinaceae; genus Picea; species Picea sitchensis. The sequence continues at coordinate 84,908 of SNQJ01S0014547.1, read as the reverse complement.
CAACTAAAATACTTGTCCTTTGGTCTTCATGAAGAAAATCCAAGACTTACGAGAGAATTCATCAATGAAAGTGACATAATACAAAAAAACATTCAAAGAGGTAGAAGACGTAGGACCACATACATCAGTATGAATCCGATCAAGAATAAATGCTACTATGTTGTCACTACTTGGAAAAGTAGTCTTGGCATACTTCCCAAGAGCACACCCCTTGCAGACCTCTTGGTGATCTACACTGAACTTTGTTACTCCAATCACAATATCTCTCAAGATCCTCAGATCCCCATGGTTCAAATGGGCAATCCTCCTATGCCATAAATCACAAAGGTCATTGTTGTTGGTACCATGCATAAATGCTCTAGAAGGATGAAACATAAGCTTGTACAACTTCTCATGTCGGATCCCAATAACTTTGGCCAAAGTGATATTGGATCCCTTAGGATACAAGAGCACATCCCCATCATAGAACAATACCTCATATCCCCTACCCTCAATAGTGGGAACCGACACCAAGTTTTTCTTCAATTTTGGAACATATGGGACATCCCTCAACAACATGGGAGGTAGAGACTCCCTCTGAAATGATATTGTCCCACTACCAACTTCCTTGACCATTGAATCATCTCCAAGCACCACCTCAATATCTCCAATATCTGTAAGATCAGTCAAGTACTCACAAACACCTATCATATGAAGGGAGGCACCATTATCAATGAACCAAATACTGGTAGATAATACTTTATATGAAATACACACCAATAATGAATACTCCTTATCGAACCTGTGGAAAAAATCCTTCACATCGACTGAAGCTACAACCTTATTCTTCTTCTTCTTAGGACATTTTCCAGCATAGTGTCAAAACTTGTGACATGCAAAGCACTTGACTTTGCTCATGTCTTTCTTCCCTTCACCAATCTGCTTGTTCCCTCCCTTGGAACCTTTCTTGGACTTGTTCTTTCCTTTAGATGCAAGTTCCATATTCTCTTCTTCATTACTTGTAGATGACCTCCCATGCACATAGCCTCTCTGATTTTCCTCTTGAATGAAGTCATCCCAAAGACGGTCCCACTTGGGAAGATTTCCCCTTGCCACAATTTCCTTTACAAAGACAACCCATTGTTTGGTTACCCCATTCAAATAATTCCTTACAAGTTCATTGTCAGAAACAACCTCCCCAACAGCACCAAGTTCATCTCTCATCTGAGTAAGATTGGTAAGATAGGTGGCAACATTTTCAGTCTTGGTCATTTTAATGCTCTTTAGTTTCTCCCTCAATACTATTTTTCGATTTTCATTGGAACACTGGTATAGTTTGGTTGGGGATTCCCACATCTTATAGGCATTTGTATTCACGATCACATGTGGAATCGCATGGTCCTTAATGGAATCAAGGATAATTATTTTGGCCTTTATGTTATTTTTTGTGTAGGTTTCCAAAAGAGTACCATATGTATGCACTGTCACATGATTCGCTTGTGAGTTCTCCACAATATCCCACAACTCACACTTCTACAGAAGCAACACAATCCTCTCCTTCCATGAGATGAATTTTGTGGATCCATCCAACCTATCCTCAAACCTCAAACCAGTGGCCATTGACCCTCTGAAGTGATACAAGCCCACAATTTTATGCCTGGTGAAGTACCTCCTCTTCTCAGCAAAATCCCTGCACTCTGTGGCTAAAATATTTCTCCTCTTTCACACCTTAAACTTTGATACCATGTAGAAATTTCAGACCCCAACCTGGTTTCAAGTCTCAATGAGACACATAGTTTAATGCCCAACCCACATTGGAAATTTAGGCTGCAAATTAGTTAGCAGAAAATTAAATTCTCATGAAAAGAAAACACATGAAGTTTTCTACAGCAAAACCTCAGAAATAAACACACCTAGAAAATTTGTACTCGGGTATTTTTTGTCTAACTTTTTGTTGGCATATTTACAAACAAAATGCAGAGTATGCTTGTTTGTCATTGATGGAAATATCAGCACGATGAGAGTATACTTGTTTTCCAATGATAGCAATATCAGAAGTGTAGGATAGCGGACCTGTCAAAGTCCTGAAGTCTCGAAGTAAGCAGGGCCCGTCCATCATCAAGACTGACAGGTGGCACACGATCCACAACTAGGGAGAAAACCACTTCGAAAGTTTCACAGTTTGATATTTGAAATCCCTGAAGTCCGGAGAGCTGGAGATCCGGAGTAAATGTCAGTCGTCGGATCAATTTCGAGTGAAAAGACAGGATAAGCTAGCAAAGTTGCATCACAGAAAGATTGAGCGGTCGATCCAAGATCCTGATCGAACGAACAACATTCACACTGGATATAGAGATGATAGGAGGTTACACTCCTGAATGTTTGAGATTTGAAATCCCTAGAATGAGAAGTTTCGTCAACCGTCGAATCTGGAGATCAGACAATTATCGTTAGATCAAGGATATCTACGTCAAAATACCAAGTCAGAAAGGACACGTGGCGCAATCAAACAATGACAAGTGTCAAGTTGATTTGGAATTTCAGGTACGTGGAAATCACANAAATGCCCTAAGTACCGAAGTTCCGAAGGCCGACGTCCCAGAGCGGAGGATAGTCATTGGAGACAGAGGACACGTGGCAAGCGATTGGAATTTTGCTAACTTTCACATTGGAGGATTCAAAGGAGCGTGGTGTGGAAACTCGTGATACGCAAAGTCGCAAAACAATCCTGGTCATTGGAGCCAGAGGACACGTGGCGAGCGATTGGAATTTCGCTGACTGAAGGGTCAAAGGAAGGAGGTGCTCTAACCTCCAAAGTCGTGAAATGTGAAATCACAACATGATCTGAGGCATCAGATTGAGGGGAGATTTGGACTGTTGATTGTCCAGGGAGACGAGATGTGAAGTCGCAAAACACGAAATCGTGATTTGATCAAAGCCATCGATCAAAGCGAGAGCATGGACCGTTGATCTGGCACGACGAAGAATGAAGTCTGAGTTTTCGACGAAGGATCTGGACCGTTAAATCACTGAGGATCATGGGTCGTTGATATGGAGTATTTCAGAGTTTCACGAGTTGGGAGTTATGAAAAAACTCACAGCAGGAGGTCACGATATGTGAAATTGCGAAATCACTTTATGTTTAGCATTCGGTCACAACTAGTGGCCATATGGGATAAACGCAAGACCTTGCAGATGTAATCCAATGGTGCTGGTTAATTGGGAATTTGATCTAAGGGACAATGTTTCACCTCACAGTTAATTGTTCAGTTATGATTCAGTTAGCATAACTGAATCATAGTTCTTGGATGTTTGGTGATTCATTTGTTGAGGTGTTTTCCTTGGAGATTCGAGGTGTAACTGAATTGGTGGGAGAGCATAAAATAGATATGCAGTGACTGTGTGAGGTTGTTTGTTCTCACTGGAAAAATGAGTTGAACTGGAAGAAAGGAAAATCACAGTCTGCACAGTGTGAGATCAAACTCAGAGATGAGAAACAGAAATTGAACATAACAGAAAAGGTGAAGAGAGCAGAATGAACACATACCAAAGAGCTTGAGTGGAATAGATAAATAACAGATAGAAAGAGACAGCAAGTCAAGCCAAGTATGAATAGAGCAGAAGAATAGTGAAACAGAGAAGAATTGCAGAACAGAGAAGAAGTGGTAAGAATTGATATACCTGTATTGTTGGTTATTCAATCATTTATTTATAATCGAGGTAGGGTGGTGCTAGGGAGGACTATAGTCTTCTGTTATTCAAGTTGGTGCTTGAATACTGGAAGTTGAAGCTTTCATCTAGTTGTGGCTATAAAACAAGGTGGTAGGGTGGTTCTTGGGAAAACACAAAGTTTTCTATATGCAAGTTGCTGCTTGTATAAGTCGAAGTAGGTGCTTCCATCCAGTTGGTGTTGGAACACTCAGGGAGTTGGTGCTTCCTTCTAGTGGGTGCTAGATAAATCAGAGGTTTGGTGCTCTTAGCAAGTTGAAGCTTGTGAAACAGAGGTAGTAGCCTCACATTGACTTGGTGCTCAAGGATAGATGATGTACATAACTTAAAAGACTGCCTATCATTCGAAGAAGAAGAGGTTTTCTCCCTTTATGGGTTTCCTCGTGAAAATATGTCTCTATGTATATCTTATGTGTGACTGATGTTCATTATTTATGTTGTGCATATCTTGTATAATATTTATGGTCACTTGGAAGAAATTAAAAATTGTTTGAATAGTCATAAATTGTTTAAGCACAGTAACAATTGATTCACCCCCCCCCCTCTCAGTTGTCTTAGTAATTTCAACAATTGGTATCAGAGCGGGTTCCTTTTATTTAAAGGTAGATCTGTAAGCTTAAACATGACAAGTCATGAAGAGACTTCAGCCAATAAGCCTCCTATGTTTGATGGAACAAATTTTTCCTTATAGAAGGTTAGAATGAGAACATACATAATGGCCTTAGGTGTTGATGTTTGGGATGTAGTAGAGACTAGATACATAAAGCCTGTTGTGCTAGATTCCAAGGATGATAAGTTAGAATTTAGCTTTAATGCTAAGGGAATGAATGCTATCTTGAATGGACTTGTTAAAGATGAGTTTGTAAAGGTAATGCATCTTGAAGTTGCCAAAGCAATGTGGGATAAACTTATTAGCAGTATGAAGGAAATGAGAAAGTAAAAGATGCCAAACTTCAAACATATAGATTAAAATTTGAACAACTAAAGATGAATGAAGATGAAACAGTTAACAAGTATTTTTTAAGAGTTGAAGAGATTGTGAATGCCATGAAGGGTCTTGGTGAAAAGATTGAAGAATCATTTTTAGTTTAGAAGATTTTAAGATCTTTTCTTGATAAATTTAATCCAAAAGTCTTTGCAATAGAAGAACTAAATGATCTTAAAACTCTTTCCATTGATCAACTCCTAGGAACTCTAACTGCATATGAAATGAGAATTAGCAAAGATAAATCCATTACTAGAGAAGCATCTTTTAAAGAAGACAAGAATATAGATTTAGAACTAAATGATATTGAAGCAAAATTTGTGAGAAGGTTAAAGAAAGGATCAGGCAAATACCAAGGCAAGCTTCCCTTCAAATGTTTTAATTGTGGCAAAATAGGTCATTTTCCATCTAAGTGTCCTCACAAGAAAAAGGACCAAAGGGACCAGAAATCTGATGATGAAGAGAAATACAAATCTAAGAAATATAGTAAAAAGAAAAGTTTGTGTGCAAACAATGACGACTCCTCAGAAGACATAGATAGTGATTCATCCTACGAAGACAAAGTGAATGATTTTATGCTTATGGCTATGGGAGATATTGATGATGAACAATTAGGAGGTGAAATGGATGACGAAGAAGTTGTGGTAGATATGGAGGTGAATTAATCAGTGTTTTGGAAGAAATCAACAGACTCAGATGTAAGAAGAGAAAACAAAAATAGTCGTTGATGCAGTTTAAAATGAATGGTAAAAACCTGATGAATATTTTTCCCTACTAAAAGTGGAATTAGAAGAGGCAAAGAAAATAGAGGAAATTCTGAAACAACAATTATCAGAGAATAAAGCTAGGTGTGAAGCCTTAGAAGAAGAGATAGTAAAAACCAGAAAAGAGATGCAGAAGTTCAAGGCATTATATCACCAAAATCTATCAAGTATTAAAGCCTCAAAAGGATTAACCTCCATTCTAAATCAGAAAAGGAATCCAAAGTTGAAAGATGACTTGGGTTATGAAGAAGGATAAAGTAGTGATCATCCAAGTAACACAAAATCCATCAAGTTTGTCAAATCTACAATCATTGACAACAACCACTCTACAGAAACAAAGAAAGATGATCAACCACCAAGAAGGAATGGAAGAAAACGTACCTAAACAGAATTTCTAGATCAAATAAATAACACAACCACATCCTCTGGTCAAAGAAATCATCAGCATGGAAGAAATCAACTCGTTCAAAGAAGACAACCATTTTCCAGGTACAAAGGATTTTTCTATGGATATTGTTTTTCCTGTTCTAACTTTGGTCACTGAGCTGTAAATTGTTCTTTAATATTTAGATATGAGCAATCAAGATACTCAAGGAGTAATTATCTACCACAATAAAGATTGAGACAGCCAAGTAACAAACAACCACAGACTACAAATCATGTGATGGCTGGGAAAAAGATGCATGATAAGCATAACAACAATTATGAGCATAACAATCGTTATGATATGTTATTCAGTGAACCAAAATGTTACACCTGCCATAATTATGGACATAAAGTTGCAGACTATTGCTTAAGGAACTATAAGCCAGATTTGAATCCTGCTACAAAATTTCAAGTTTTGGAAGAAGAAAGAAGATGACTAGTGTGGACTAGTGTTATCATCCCTAAGACAAAAGAATCCCTGGTATATTGACAGTGGATGTTCCAAACATATGAATGGAGACAAAAGTAAGTTTCTAACTCTAAGTGAAAGCAAATCAAGGAATGTAACTTTTGGAAACGATGCACCAGGAAAAATAAAAGGTAAAGGAATGGTAAGTCTGAGTAATGGCAAAGGAAAAGCTCAAGATGTGTTGTTTGTAGATGGTTTGAAACATAATTTTCTTAGTGTCATTCAAGTCTATGACCGAGGATGTGAAGTTGTCTTTACTTCTAAAGATTGTAAAATAAATTATGTGAATTCAGGATGGTTGGTTGAAAAAGGGATAAGAACATAAAACAATGTCTATGTGTTAAAAGAAGAAAAAGAAGAATGCCACTTAAGCAAGTATGATGAAATTTGGCTATGGAATAGGAGACTTGGACACCTAAATTTTGATCATTTAATCAAGCTTAGAGAAAATGGGGTAGTAAAAGATCTTACAAAGATATCAAAGCCATATGATTTTGTTTGTAAACCTTGCCAGATAGGAAATCTTACTCGGACACAGTTCAAATCTAAAAACTTTCCTTCATCAGAAAAACCTCTCCAGTTAGTACATATGGATTTATCTGGACCATCAAGGAAAGAAGGTACAGGAAAAAAAACTATTTTATGTTGATTACTGATGATTATTCTAGACTAACATGGGTTGCCTTTTTGAAGGAAAAATATGTAGCATTTGAAAAATTCAAAGTGTTTAAGGCTCTCACTGAAAATCAAACGGGAAAAAGATTGAAGGCGTTAAGGTCTGATAGAGGAGGAGAGTTTAGTTCATGGAACTTCAAAGAGTTTTTTGATAAACATGGGATCAAAAGAGAGTACACTATTCCAAGGACTCCACAACAAAATGGAGTAGTTGAGAGGCAGAATAGATTAGCTCAACAAATGGCAAGATCAATGATGAATGAAAGGAATATTGCTCAGAAATATTGGGTGGAAGAAATCCACACAGTCGTTCATATTCTTAACAAAGCTCATCTTAGGCCACACAGTGAAAGGACTCTTTATGAACTTTGGTTTGGAAGACCTGCTTCAATCAAGCATTTTAAAGTCTTTGGGAGTAAATGTTATATCAAGAATAATGATGAAAATATTGGCAAATATGATGACAGGGCTGATGAAGGTATATTCTT
>SNQJ01S0014547.1:66500-77343 GCA_010110895.2 Picea sitchensis | reverse complement strand
TCAAACATTTTAAAGTCTTTGGGAGTAAATGTTATATCAAGAATAATGATGAAAATATTGGCAAATATGATGATAGGGACGATGAAGGTATATTCTTAGGTTATGCTACAAACAGTAAAGGATACATATGCTACAATAAGAGGTTGCATAAATTGGTTGAATGTATAGACACAAAAGTTGATGAAGAAATCCCAGTACGAAATGTAAGCAGTGTTGAACCAAGTGCAGAAGATATAGTTGAAGTTGAAGATGAACATGTCCAAGGATCAAAAAGACGAGAATATGAATCAGATGAAGACACAAATACTCAGGCTGACACAGATTAACAGAAAGAAAGAAAATCACCTCTCATAATTGTTAGAAAGAATCATCCTGAGAATCAAATAATTGGAGATATAAATAAAGGAGTTTAGACAAGAAAGAAGTTGATTAAAGACTCAGAACAATATCAGGTTGCTTTTCTATCTATGATTGAACGTAAAAATTTTGATGAAGCCAGCAAGCATGATGATTGGATTAGAGCTATGAATGAAGAGATTGATCAAATTAAGAAGAACAATACTTGGGAGCTTGTTCCTAGACCTGAAGATAAGAATGTAATAGGCTCCAAATGGGTGTTCAAGAATAAAATGAATGAAAGAGAACAAGTTACAAACAACGTTGTTCAGTTGAATTATATTCCTTCCACAGAACAGATAGCTGACATATTTACTAAACCGTTAGCAGCGACACCTTTTCGATATCTTCATCAAAATTTGGGGGTTTTATCTTCTTTCGTCTAATATATTCACCTTGTCAGGGGGAGTATGTGCTTGTCGCATATCTGGTCCCTTCGAGATGTATTGCAATATCTCAGGGGGAGAGTGTTTCTTCTTTGACATTGATGTCAAAAGGGGAGAAAAAGTGTGGTAATGGTAAGGCTGCTACAGTGGTATGGTTGGATGTCCAGGCAGATAGTGCAGTTCTTCAGGTTCTTCAAGGTTTCCATCAATGCCAAAGGGGGAGATTGTTGGCATGTTTACAGACAGAAGGTAGAGTATGCTTGTTTGTCATTGATGGCAAGATCAGCACGATGAGACTATACTTGTTTTCCAATGATAGAAAGATCAACAACGTAGGATAGTGGACCTGTCAAAATCACAAAGTCTCAAAGTAAGCAGGGATCGTCCATCATCAAGATTGATAGGTGGCACACGATCCACAACTCTAGAGAAAACCACTTCAAAAGTTTCTCAGTTTGATATTTGAAATCCCCAAAGTCCGGAGAGCTAGAGAGCCAGAGTAAATGTCAGTCGTCGGATCAATTTCAAGTGGAAGGATAGGATAATCTAGCAATGTTGCATCACAGAAAGATCGAGCCGTCGATCCAAGATCTTGATTGAATGAATAACATTCACTCCGGATATAGAGATGCGAGGAGGTTACGCTCCTAAAAGTTTGAGATTTGAAATCCCCGAAATGCGAAGTTCCATCAACCGTCGGATCTGGAGATCAAACAATGATCGTTAGATCAGGGATATCTACATGAGTAGAGCAAGTCAACAAGGACACATGGCGCAATCAGACAATGACAAGTGTCAAGTTGATTTGGCATTTCAGGTACGTGGGAATCACAAATCCGAGTGAGACGTGGAAGGTGCTTGGCTCATGACACATCATCAAGTGATGCAAGAGTTATGTCACTACGGGAGTTTTTCTTCGGGAGTTTTACCACCAGGAGATGCCCTAAGTCTCGAAGTCCTGAAGGCCAAAGTTTTGGAGCGGAGGATAGTTGTTGGAGCCAAAGGACACGTGGTGAGTGATTGGAATTTTGTTGACTTGCACACTGGAGGAGTCAAAGGAGCGTGGTGTGGAAACTCGCGATACACGAAGTCATGAAACAATCCTGGCCGTTGGAGCCAGAGGACATGTGGCGATCGATTGGAATTTCACTGACTGAAGGGTCAAAGGAAGGAGGTTCTCTAACCTCCAAAGTCGTGAAACGCGAAATCGTGACATGATTTGAGCCTCAGATCGAGGGGATATCTGGACCGTTGATTGTCCAGGGAGACGAGACGCGAAGTCGTGAAACGTGAAATCTTGATTTGATCACAATTGTCGATCAAAGGGAGAGCGTGGACCGTTGATTTGGCATGACGAAGAATGAAGTCTGAGTTTTTGAAGAAGAGATCTGGACCGTTAAATCACTAAGGATCTTGGGTCGTCGATCTGGAGTATTTCAGAGTTTCGCGAGTTGGGAGTTATGAATCAACTCATAGCAGGAGGTCGCGATATGAGAAATCATGAAATCACTTTATGTTTAGCATTGGGTCACAGCCAGTGGCCATATGGGATAAACGTGAGACCCTACGGATGTAATCCAATGATGTTGGTTAATTGGGAATTTGATCGAAGGGCTACTGTTTCACCTTACAGTTAACTGTTCATTTACGATTCAGGTAGCAGATTGAATCATAGTTCTTGGACGTTTGGTGATTCAGTTGCTGAGGCGTTTTCCTTGGAGATTCGAGGTGTAACTGAATTGGTGGGAGAGCAAAAAAGAGATATGTAGTGATTGTGTGAGGTTGGTTGTTCTCACTGGAAAAATGAGTTGAACTAGGAGAAAGGAAAATCATAGCCTGCACAGTGTGAGATCAAACTCAGAGATGGGAAAAAAAAGCTGAACATAACATAAAAGGTGAAGAGAGCAGAATGAACACATACCAAAGAGCTTGAGAGGAACAAAGAAAGAATAGATAGAAAGAGACAGCAAGAAAAGCCAAGTATGAACATAGCAGAAGAATAGTGAAACAGAGAAGAATTGCAGAACAAAGAAGAAGTGGTAAGAATTGATATACATGTATTGTTGGTTATTCAATCATTTATTTATAATCAGGGAGGTAGGGTGGTGCTAGGAAGGATTGTAGTCCTCTGTTATTCAAGTTGGTGCTTGAATACTGGAAGTTGAAGCTTTCATCTAGTTGTGGCTAGAAAACAAGGTGGCATGGTAGTGCTTTGGAAAACAAAAAAAAAATTGTATGCAAGTTGGTGCTTGTATAAGTGGAAGTAGGTGCTTCCATCTAGATGGTGTTGGAACACTCAGGGAGTTGGTGCTTCCTTCTAGTGGGTGCTAGAGAAATCAGAGAGTTGGTGCTCTCAGCAAGTTGAATCTTATGAAACAGAGGTAGTAGCCTCACATTGAGTTGGTGCTCAAAGATAGATGATGTATAGAACTTAAAAGATTTCCTATCATTCGAAGAAGAAGAGGTTTTCTCCCTTTATGGGTTTCCTCGTGAAAATTTGTCTCTGTGTATATCTTATGTGTGACTAATGTTCATTATTTATGTTGTGCATATCTTGTATAATATTGATGGTCACTTGGAAGAAATTAAAAATTGTTTGAATAATCATAAATTGTTTAAGCACAGTAACAACTGATTCACCCCCCCCCCCTCTCAGTTGTCTTAGTAATTTCAACACTTTGACCATAGAAAAACCCACAAGGGGAAAACTAGTGAGAGAGGGGACTTTTATTATTTTCAGAGCTCTGAGAAAGAATTTCTTACAGCAGTCATCTTCAACATTTAATGCACACACTTATCTCAATTTTTTTGCCCACGCACAACCTCAAAATGCATGCCAAACAACTCCTCGATTTATGTGCAAAGAAATTTGTACTATGTACGGCTATCACTGCATTTATTGTGGTAGGACTATCTCAAAAATTATTCATGTATGTTGTTGTTTTTTTCCAAAAATTAAATGGAAGTTGAGTTCCTCAATTTATGTGCTAACTTTCTATTGTATGGTCTGCTTAGAATTTGTACGGTATGACCCATTACTTGGTGTACCTTCTCTTCAAATTTTGTGTTGTTACTCGCTCCTTGTTGTTACTTGTTGTTACTCTGCTACTACTCTTTGAAACACTGCTGCTACTCACTGTAACATTGTTGCAACTCATTGTAGCACTACTGTTACTCGTTGTAACATTGTTGCAACTCGTTGTTAGTCTTATCTTCTCTTTCTCAGCTCGACTCTCTCTTTTCTTTCTCTCTCCAAAACACATAAAGAAGAATACCAAGTGAATGGGGGTGACCTTTCCCTAATTCGACCTCATGAGGGAAGGTGAAGAGACATATAATCTAATGGTGGAGGATAGATTAGATGTATGGCTAAGATGAAATGACTTTTCACTCACCCATTTCATTTCACTTTCAAAAAGTCTCATTTAATTTCATATCTCATGAAATTAATGCACTGGGGACCACATTGGACACATTCTCACCCTTAGGCGCCTAAGTGAAGAGAAACACCTGTCCTTGGTACTTTATTAATTTAACTCAACACTTTCTTTAGTTTGGAGCCTGTAAATGAGGGAGTCATAGCCTCCTTCTGGTTGGAGCTAGAGAACACAGGGAGTTGTATGTTCCTTCGGGTTGGAGCCTCCTTCCAATTGTAGCTGGAGAATTCAGGGAGTTGTAGATTCCTTCAGGTTGGAGCCTCCTTCCAGTTGGTGCTGGAGAATTTGGAAGTTAGTTCTTCCTATGAATGTATTCTTTGATATATAAGAAAAACATTATGTGGTTTTCTCCCGTTTGGGTTTGCACGTAAACTCCAATGTATTGTGTATCTGTGGTTATTTGTTATGCACTCTTGATTGATATTGCTTATGATATATTTTTGATGAAGTTAATATTCACATGTTCTGATTTAGAAATGGTATAAATTTCTCAATACTGATTCACCCCCTGCCCCACTCTCAATATTCCAATAGATCACAGACTTAGACTAAGAGGGGGGGGCGAATCAGTATAAGATAATTTTTTACTTTTTCAAACATTTATCAACCATGAGAAAATAATCACATATGAGATCTATTAACTACAAAACATGGAACACAAGATTTATGTGAAAAACCTTTCGGAAGAAAACCATGAGACTTCTCTTTATAATTCTTTGTAAGCACCAACCTACTGGAGACACTAATCCCCATTGGTACAAATATTTGTAGTTACCAACCTACTATTACAAATATTTGTAGGCACCAATCTACCAGAGAAATCAATCCTTGCCGCTAAGCACCAACTTACCAAGAGACATCAATCTCTTATAGATATTTGTAAACACCAATCTACTGGAGAAACTAATCCCCGCCGCTAAGCACCAAATCACCAAGAGACATCAATCTCTTATAGATCTTCGTAAACACCAATATACTGGAGACACCAATATCCATTGCTAAGCACCAACTTAGCAAGATACATTGATCTCTTACAGATATTTGTAGACACCAATCCCCACCTCTAAGCACCAACTTAGTAAGAGACATCAATATCTAAGTGACACCAGCCTTCACCGAGTTTGCTTTCTATTTTTGCCTTCACCAAGTCTTCTCGTTGTTGTTTCCTTTACCGGGTCTACTCACTGCTTCTACCTTCACCAGGTCTTCTCACTACTTCTTCCTTTATTAGTTCTAACCAAAATTAATTCTCCTTTTTTATTTTACTTTTCCAAATACCATGGGAAAATACCCCAAACCCATGGGTTTGAAACCACCATTTCACTTTTTACTTTTTCACATGCACACCTTTTTTAATATACTTGTAAACCTACACACACACACACACACACACATCAATCTTGGGAATGTTGTGTGTATTATAATGTCGTAATATGACATTAATAACATCATTAATCCTTTGACATCAATGAAAATAATTCCATCAAGATATATAGTTGTAGGTGAGCATTAAGGGCGGGAAATTTAGGAATCCATCACCTACTGTACATTTTCTACTTTGTCGATGTTTGAGAGCCACGTATAATTCTTACAAGTAAGAACAAAAAGCATCTAGCATATTAGGCTCTCTCTGTCCACACTAAAGAGAACTAAAGGGAGTAATCTTCATGATGGATTGTACAACAAAGAAAGGGGAGAGATCTTCCTTGTGTTGTGTGGGGTAGTTGAAGAGAGTCCCATGCCTATTTGATAGTTGGGTGAGATGCCTAGAGTGCTCTATAATGAGAAAATTGGATAAGAATGAGAGTAGATGGTTTAGGTTGAGAAAGATAGAAGCTTGTAACTTGTATCCTTCACCTTGGTGGCCTCATAGACCAACTTGAGGGTGTTATCTACACTATATACCTATGGTTGGGGGAGGGGGGGGAGGATTTCTCATGCGTAACCATTCTTGGACTTCATTTTATTAAAAGAAAAGTATTCTATTGTTTTTTATGTATATGAAAATGAATGCCATTTTCTGTTATGGAAATCTATGTATTTTGCATGTTGTGTGTGATTATGCTTAAATCTAGTCATGGGCAATGTTTTCCATGATTTTATGTTAATATATGCTTGTTTAACTCTACTACATTTGAATTATTGCATCAATGTGTGCATTTTATTTAATTTTGGTCCTTCTCAGGAGGCTCTTTCAGTTGGTATTATGGGAATTTGGCCTCTGAGAGCCAAAATTAGAAGTCCTATATCATGGCTACCCATATTGTGGCTAGGCATGTTGGCCAAGGATGTAACACCTATTGCTACATGATCATTATTCTTGTTCACCTATGGAAGGAGTATTTTTAAAAATAAACTCATTTTTATTGATGAAGTTTCATTTATAGGTAAGGGAGTGGAGAGGGTGCTTGAATCAGCATGTTAGTTTACAATATTGAATGATTAATCTTGTTTGAATCAAATGAATGGTTATATAACTCGCTTAATTGGACTTAATTTATCTTGATCTCATACCTTTTAGCAAGTACTGAGCTTGAAAGTTTGAATATCTATCGATAGTGCATTTCCTTAGATTATTTCCTTTGTTATTTGTTGATAAATCACACGCTTAGAAGGAATGTTACTCTTATCTAAAAAATTCAAAGGGAAGCTTCAATCAAACACTTAAAGTATTGATTAGATATTGATGTTTGGGTTTAAGCATTAAATTCCATCATGAGATTTTTTAAGCTAACTTGGAAGAAAGAATGAAGTAGGTTTTCTTTCATCAAAGGCCATCACTCTAATACATCGAATGCTCAGTGTTTTGATTGATCATTAATAATAGTTCTCGAGAATGAAGGCCTTGCATTGATAGCTCATACATCTTTGAGAATTTCAGCCCTATACTACGTGAGAAATGGCTCTAAATGATTTTACATGCAATGAGTATTTTTTCGAGAAGATTTCCTTTCAAAAGTGCTTTATGGATTGAACAACATGAAAAATTGAAGAAGACAATTTTAGTTTAATGACTATAATCTAACTCTCATTGTTTATGGTTGGTTTTATTCTCATGTGTGATGAGGGTTATAAGATAAATAAAGTGCCAGAGATGAAGAGGTATTGTTATTATTAATGAAGTTCTATTCTTGCCTTACTTTATTCACACATTCCGTTTGAATGGTTTTAGCAAGGATGATGCATAGAATCATATGGCTGCTTCTAATATGCCAAATTATATGAGACCATATTCTAAGATTTGTGCATTTGTTAAAGGATCTCAAGAGGTAATAACTCAATAGGAATAATTCCTACATGCAATCTAAGTTGCATATCCAATGGAGATTATATTGTAAGTTGCATATCCAATGGAGATTATATTGTAAGTTGCATATCCAATGGAGATTATATTGTAGGGGATACGAAGTGATAAAAGTCACTTGATTTTAATTTCACGAGGTATTTATCAATAACAAACTTACATTTTTTAAGCATTTGATGCTAAGCTTGTCTCATGAAGGTTTTTCTTGTTCCTGTAGAATTATGGATAGAGGGAAGAAAGCACCACCACCAAACCCATATAGTTTTTTCATGGATATGGTATTGATGCCCAACACCACCTTGAATCCTATGTATTCCACCATATATCACATGTATAATGATGTAAATCCTCCACAAATCGTTGATAGTGGACCTAATGACCAAGGAAAAGGATGTTGAAATTTCAATGTCAAGATATCATGTCTCCACAACCCGACAACCAAAAAAGAATTGTGTCAATGTGAAGACATGTTGTAGAGTCTAATAAAGAATGTCAATACTACTAATAACACATTGAAATGGAATAGCTATGACGAGATCGAGTGGTTCAACACAACTAGTATTCAAAGAATGTGCAAGTTCTCGTCTCCCATAATGTTTGTGAGAGCAAGGTGGTTTCAAGAGTTTGGAAAAGTGCACAATGTCCATAACATAGTAAAGGAATAGTGGCTCCTTATTAAACCCTTTGGAAGAACCACAAGAAAATAGTACTTTTTCAAGAACCTATAAGGGGAAATACGAGACTTGGAGGTGATTATGAATCGATTGTATGGGAGACCATAGACCCGATTCATATGGAAAAGCTAGATATAAATCATGCATGAGGTGCGCAAGCATGGAACTATATTTAATTGGGAATACATCCTATCTAACAAACTTGATTGGTGCATTTGAGAAGACAAAACGCCCTTAGACAATAGCACACCTAAGTTCTACATGGCATCCTACCTTATGGATAGTGAATGTGCTTTTGCAAATTTCTTGGGTTTTAGGGACACATGACAACCTACATTTACACCAATACATGCTTATTTTTAGGGCTTGTGGATAACCAAATATGCAAGGTAATATTCTACAATATGTGATTTTGTTCTAGCCCTCTTATATGAGAGGATCTATTGAAATAAATGTTGGCATTTCTTGTTGGAGGCCATTGAGGTTTTACAACAAATTGGCAACCCGTATATATTGAAACAAAGTTTCTACCTAAGGGTATACAGGGCGTCCACTGCTCCTCGCACTCTACCTAAGAATGTGTTGATTTTATTACTAATCTGACAGATAGTCTTTTGGACCATATTACATGGTGTGGAATGATGTTGAAAAAGAGAAAGAAAGAACTATGGCCCAATTTTCCTATAAAAAATTAATGCTACCGTATCTTTGACTTAGCCCATGGGAAAGAGTTATCTCTAGAGTTCAAGACTCTCAAATTTTGCGTAGCGACAATCAAGGTCCATGGACCCCATTAGGTAGTTGAGAATTTCTTCATATCTCATTCCTTGGTACAAAGGTTATTTCATCGGAAAAATCAGCATGAAGAATTGTAGAGAAAATATATATATTACATAGAGGTGGAAGAAAGAAGGAGAAAGTGCGTAGGGGTGCTTACATATCCACCCCTGGTAGATCCAGTGCCATCATTTGAGGCCCTTAAGACATTTGGCACATTATTCATTATGTTTTCTGAGAAGTTGGAGCAAAACTCCAAGATCGGCAGGGAAATATCTATGGTCAATATACGAATAGATGTGGCATGATTTGTTAGTGTGAAGGAAATTGAGCCAACCAACATTCATATTCTTGAAGACTCTAGATTTTCAATTCCCAAGGAGTGTTCAAGGAAGAAGAATCTAGTCACAAGCCATAGTGATTGTCTTCATTTATATGACGGGAAAACCATAGTTGAGGGAAATATCAATAAAAGGTAGGACAAGGGTGCCATAGTAGAAGCAATAATAAATGCAATAGGATTTGTCTAGTGGTTCATATAGGAGCTAATTAATCCTTAATAGGGCATGGAAGTTGAATTCCAATATGACATCTATGAGTTCAACTTCATGCACCAAGATTTCAAAATGGTGTATTTTAAGAGGAAACATAATGAAAAGAAAAAAATGGGGGTTCAAGTAGCTCTAAGATTATATGATGAATTTGGATGATGCACCTCTTATATCCATAGGGGCATCAGGGGTTTCCTTTGCACAACTATTTGAGGTGAAATTAAAGAAAATGCACTCCAACCTTTAATTCATCAGGAAAGAAAATGTTGAGTTGAAAGAACAACTTAGGAGCCAGAGAACTTAGATGGAGGGTAATATGCCACTTATAAGAAAGGCCATGGGGCTGCAAGATATTTTTATCCCATTGGTGAATGAGTATTTCATCAAGCTCATTGGAAATCTCTTCCTTTGGGATTCAATGACACAATTCAAAAATTAGGTCAGTGAAAAGTTAGTCGGCATCCAACAATGTTGTCCCAATCAATACAATGTGTTCAATAGAAATATCAATATGCTAAGATCCCAACTCATATGCATGTACTAAGTTCATTTGAAACCATTGAAATACGTGCACACATATATTTTTAAGATCAAAGTGTGCAAGTTGTGCAAAGTGAAGCACTCGACCTCCTTAATTAAATGTGTAATGTCTTGACGAACACTCAAGACATAATGGCATCACTAGTGTATCCACCCAATTTATTTGATGAAGAACACCTCACCATCAAGAAACTTAAATAAAAGTTCATCCAGAGCATAGAGTCAAGGAAAATCAATGTTGATGAAATCGTTGATGTAAATGAGGCGATCTTGGAAAGTTTCATACTGCTCCATGTCAAACAAGCCAAAAGACTAAGGCATGAATGTGATGAGTTAGTCAAGAAAAAGATAAAAGCAAAACTTAGGTTGGCTAGTCTTATGCCAAGAATAGAAAATGTGTCTAGTGCAAATGGGAAAATGTTGGGTAAAATATTCATCCAAATAAAATATTATACATTAAGTATGACAAAGTTAATTATTAGCTAATTTTGTTTTTGGTCGTAAAAAAGAAACCAATATTCAAGAAAGATGGAAGGCCAAAAGTCACTTGGAATCTCAAGTGTAACCCTATTTTGTATAAAAGGAACTCTTGTAATCAAGCAAATCATCGTTTTGTTGGCATTGTAAGCTATCTCCATATGTTAATAAGTAAGCGATAGTTAGACAATTTTTTATACTCTTGTAGATCTAGGGTTGATTCCAGACTAATCCCTTCTCTCCCAACTCTCTTGGTGCTTGTGGGTTTTAATATTGTATCATATGGACCATTATATTGTTG
>SNQJ01S0014547.1:53858-65455 GCA_010110895.2 Picea sitchensis | reverse complement strand
GTTCAACTTTGTGAGGAAGAGGAGTAGGTTTATGTAGTCTCATTTTCAATGGAAACAATGGACTTTCCCCCTTGTTATATGTTTTATTACCAATCCTAGTTGCCACTCCTTTTTTTTATAACAGAAATTGAACTTGTATTTATTAAAGGGGTTGTGCCAAAGCAAACAACATTATTACATGGTGCTAAAATTCAGCAAGCTTAAACATTTATCTAAGATTGCAGAAAGAGTAATACAACACATCAGAGGATTGATGGAGGTTGTAATCAAACTAATTGCATTACGAAATTTCTTGCATGAGTAGATTTTAACAAATTGCTTACATAACAAGATACAAAAATAGTACATTTCTAGATTGGATTACAAGTTTGGCTTCTTGTCACCATTGAATATGCTCTTGAAGAAGACTTTTTCTTCTTAACTATTGTAGTCCATGCTTCTTTTCTTTTTGATAACTTTGGTGCTTCTCCCTTCATTCCCAACATGCCTTGATCTGGAGGTTCATGTTGTTCAAGGGTCTCCTCTTCTTATGCCTTGTCCACCGAGCTCGTCTTTTGCGTCAGATATGAAGGGGTAGAATGATCCTAATCTAACAAGTCCTGTGATGTTGCATAGCGATTTTTGAATGATTATTTTTCCTTATCCGGAGGGATAATATCTTCCTCTTTCACAAGGTATTGTGTATCCACATATTTCTTTTTGGAAGAGGTATCCATGTTTTCTTCTGATTTTGAATTAGGCTCAACCATAGGTGGATCTGGGGCATTTGACCCATCCTTGTTAATCATTTGGTGTTATTATTTGCCACCATCCCACCAATTTGATTTATGCTAGGGTTTCTTGGCTTGCCTTGGTTTTTTCGAGCAACGAGATGCCTTATTCCCTGCTTCAAAACAAACTCTGCAATGAAAAATAACATTTCCATAATCTATCTTTTGAGACCATGAAGAGCTTTCACCTATCAGAATTATTTCAGATGGGAACCCTTTGCTGAAATCCATTTCCATGCATATTCAAGCATAAGTGGTAGTACTGTAATTTTTTTGTTTCCTCACTTCTGTAGTGGAATTTCCCAAGAGCATTTCCAATGGCTCGAAGAGAGGGAAAACCCCAAAGGTGCAAAGGTAATTTTGTAAGCTTAAGCCAAATCGGTGCCGAGGACAAGGAGTCAGTCACCGGATCAAACAAGGGGTCCAGGGTTTCATGCATAAACCAAATTTTCCCCAAAACCAAGGACCTATTTTTAAGATCAAATCTTTGTCTTGAGCATTATCAAACATCACAATAAATAACCCTTTTGCACAAGGGAAAATAAAAGCTTCACCATTAATATTTGGTTTCCAAAGGTCTGAGATTCATTTGTGCAAGTCAACTAGACATGGTCACAGTCTGATGAATCGGCATATCAGAGAAGTTGAGCTATAAATTGTTGCCTTAGATACAACATCTTTCATCAAGAGAATAGAGATCGTTGGAGCTTCTTGAACCATCAAATTGTTAGAAGAAGAATGCACAATATCTTTGTAAGAGGACTTACCAAGATTTCTAGAGGAAGGAGGTGGAGAGCAGGGACAAACATAAAGCAAGGGATCACTATTCAAAAAGAAACCCTCAAGGAGAGAAGTCGTGACCGTCAATGAGGGTGACACCTACATGGATCCTGGAGAGTTGAGAGAGTCATCAAACACTACAAATTCGTTAAATCGTAGGGGAGAGGACCGACCAAGCCAATCCTGGCCACACGTCATTGTTGCCGGTATCTCGAGCCAATGAAGAGAGATTGTACGACTAGGGTTAAACCCTAGCCGATGCCGCCATGGAGAGTCAAACGTTGCGCAAAGGGAGTTGTTTCGAACGTCGATCTTAGTTTAAATTTTGAGACATAGTTACCACTCCTTGCTAGGATTAGTTGGATGCATTCTATATTGCACTTTGCATTATATGATAGCTACTTTTCATTTTTCATACCCCGTATTATGATAGTCAAACCATAATTGGAGGGTTTGTCATTTTAATGAAGGGAGGTCTAATTAGGCCCTTCCATTAGGTGAACCTATGAAGTTGACAAGGTATATTTTCCCAAATCAACAGAACATAGAATAGGTACAAGTGGAAATTTTGCATTATTATTCTCTACATTTTCAATTTTACACCAATAGTTAATTGATATTTATGAATTTACAATATTATTATTAGTTTATATTATTGATGACAATAATAATAACAATCTATTTTATCACTTTAAATTTAAATTATAATGTTAACAAAATTTAAATTATTTTGACCATTTGAAATGTTAATTTGAAAACTATATTTAGATTACAAACATGTTAGTCCAAAACACACATTCAACGCAACTACAATTATGCATAAATGAAAAAGACACAAAGTAATACATAAAGCAGCTAGTCCCTGCCTCATTGAACAATTCGAGGATTTGAATCCGAGATTGTGAAGTAGATGTGGAATGAGAAGACTCATTCCATATGACATGGATGTATTCATGTTATTTGGAAGATTCCTCTCATTTACACACATCACCCTTAAGTTTGGAGCTATTTTTCAAATTATTTTTAACTATGTGGCATGTGGCTAGTGGTGCCACTAGCAATATTCTAATAAAACACATTTGTGTAATCATATGACATGGATGTATTCATGTTATTCATGTATTCATGTATTCATGTATTCATGTTATTCATGTTAAGGCTCATTCCATATGACATGGATGTATTCATGTTATTTGGAAGATTCCTCTCATTTACACACATCACCCTTAAGTTTGGAGCTATTTTTCAAATTATTTTTAACTATGTGGCATGTGGCTAGTGGTGCCACTAGCAATATTCTAATAAAACACATTTGTGTAATCATATATCATGTTATGCATTTTAACTTTTAAGTGTTTGTTGGTTTTTGTTGATGTTTATGTGATTCTCGGATCTGATAGTTAATGCCTTATGATTAATGACAAGATTCACTTTCATACATCAGTTATCATAGAATAACTATACACTGGAAATATCAACTATAACAATGCAGTGGAGATAACAAGATCTGGAAATATTAACCATGCGCAGTGGACACAAGAACACAAGAGTTTATCATGGGAAACCCAAACTTGGGAGAAAATCCAACAACCTTTCTCTAAAAGAATTCAGTCTAAAATATTATGATTACATCACCATCAATAGCCAAAATACCATACAGAGAATATCCTCCCCAAGGATAACATCACCAAGACCTAGTGCCTCAATAAGATGACGAAGAATAACCAAGCAAGAGCTTCTCCAAGTGTGGTGCATTCTCCAAGACAACTAGAACCAAGATATAGTGAAATAGCCAAAAACTGCAGTTGCAACTGCCTTGTGTGCACTGCAAAAGGAGTTGTTTGATTGTCCAAATGAAATGATCCAATCCTGTATTTATACTAATATGGGTGCCAGTCTGAAGCCAACGTCTTATTTATGGGTCTTCAATTTCTTTATTAATTTCCTTTGGGGCCAACTTCTCTTCCTGGGTCTTCAACTTCTTCTCGGGTCTTCTTGTAATGGTATAGATGGGTCTTCTTGTACTTTCTTGAGGAGAATGACTGCCTGGAGTTGAAAATATCCAACACTCCCTCTCAACGAGGGAGACATTCTCCATACTTGGATTTCTTCTGTCATAGAAAGGTTGTCTTCATGAGCCATGTTGATGTACCATCTCCGCACATGCATTCCATCCTGAAATATGCATGTGATAGTATCTTGATTCCATCCACTCCTTTATAGGAGAAGAACTACATCTAGGCCATTCACCACTAGCAGAGCCCTGTGAGTGAATGAATCATTACCCATGGTCATATCAGCACTAGCATATCCCTATGCAAGACCAATCTGAGATAATGTATGTCTGATGATTATTTGGGCCACTAAGCACTAGCAAAGCCCCATGGATGAGTGAATCATTATCCTTTGGTCATGTTATTGCACAATTTGTAGGTTGGGCAAAGCCCGACCCAACCACCAAAATGGCGACAACTTTGAGAGAACCTACCCACTGTCACCTTAGGCAGGTGTTCATGTCACTTTAGAGATGGTAGAATCACCTCAGTGGGGGAATCTCGGTGACCATAGGGGGAATTGAGATGGAAAGTGAGATGTATGAATGGAATCCCCTATAGGTCAATTTACTATATGGAAGAAGGCTTAATAATGAGTTTTGGGAAAGGTTTAATGTTGTCAAGTCCTTGGGTACGTGTTGAGAGTATTTGTACCTGCCTGAGACACAAGAAAAAAAAACTATTCACAATATATGTTAGGCGGACAAGAAAGTTAAGATTGTTGTCCCTAATTGCAAAAGTAAACAAAAATATATATCATCAATGAAATCAAGTAACTATTGTGGATCAAACCACTTAAAGCATCGAAGATTAGTTGAGTTATGAAGCATAAAACATGTAGATAAATTCTCAACACTTTAGCACAACTTTAGTGGTATTTAGATGGTTGTAAAGATAAGTTTTCAGAGTATATTTATGAAATCCAAGTGGGTTTAGTAGTGTTTTTCTACAATAGCAACTTTTACCCCAAGAAAACAGCGAAAAGATTGCCCAATAATAGCTAACATCAAGCAGATTTATAATAACAACTTTCCAACTAATTCCAACTGTAAAAGAGTGAGAAATTAAACTTGAAAGAGAGTTTTGTTGTAGCCCTAATTGTTGTAGCATGAATTTGTAACAGCAGTAAGAAACACTTAGCCAATTGAGATGCCCTAGGGGCAATAACAAGCCTAGAACATCAATGAAAGAAATCAATTTGAACAATTTGATTCCTTCGTGTTTTCATGTATCCCAATGCAACAATTTATTTCTCCAATGCAAGTTAAAAATGATCAATGCCTTACTATTTGGTTGTTGGGGTCAAATAATGTGAATACTAAACTAATTCCTTGGGGGTGTAAATCATCTTACTCCCCACAGCAAGCTAGGTCCACTAGGAAATGCTAAGAAGGGTGTAAGCCCTTTTACTTCTCTTAGAAGAACACTAAGCAACAATAAAACCTTGGATGTAAGAGCTTGATCCAAAAAGAACCTAAGGGTGTAACATCCCCAATTCTAATCCCCATGAATTATAATGTAATTGTATAAATATGAATTAGGATGGTGAGCTGATGCATTGGGGTGAAGAGCCTATATTGATCTAATGTGGTCAGGGGCCGAATCGTATGTTATGAACATTGATTAATTAATAAAAGGAGTAATCATTGGTTGTGATACAAAAGAGATGAAGAATGATGGGGGGCTATGATTCCACAAGAGAGAGGGATCCAAGGGGGAATTATTCATGGGTATTAATCCAACCCACATTCCTGAAACTATTATCTTTGCATGTAACCTCCTATTTGTTGATTGAGTGTATGAGACACCAATCATTAAAACTCATGTAAGAGGGTGGTTTTGAGTGGTCACATCTCATAGTTATTGGAGAGCATGGGCTGAAGTACAATCATCCTTGAGAAGAGTGTGAGTCAAGCAAGCAAGGAAGAAGAGGAAATTTTCATGTAGAGGAGGGATGGTTTTTACATGGGGATTTTTGGGCAGTAAAGGGGGAGCAGAGGGTTGAAAAGAGGACCAGCCATAGTATACTGGAAGGAAACCCTTGTTTGGCAATGTTTTCATGCTGAGAAATAGGATTATGTTCCTATAAATCGGGTTGTGGGCATGTCGTAAGATTTTTTGTGGAGAAAATGACTTAGAGCCTTGTGAAGGTTGTTGTGAGAAAATATGAAACAATTGAGAGTTCCTAGAGTTCCTAGTTGAGTGATTCTTGGCCAACCAAATGCACTAGCAGCCCTGATAAACGAATGGTACAACCCAAGGGACTATGAGAAGTGAAAGGGGTACATTCCTTGGGTAGTGTAGGTTGTGGGGAAAAGAGAGAGTTGGAGGTTGGGAACTGTTGTGAGACCATAACCTGGGTTTGGAGATGCTTTGTGTGGAGAGTGGATAGCTAGTGGGTCGGATCTCCTTGTGGACTCATAGCCGCAGCTCAGGGGTGGCTTGTTGATGAGAGAAAATGATCAGCAGTGCCTATGGTTGGGAGGTTCATCCTTCTTTTGCAGCCAGTTGGTTAATCATTATTGGATAAGTGTTTTTGTTATGTTCTTATGTTAAATTCTATTGTGTAAATGGGTTAAATGAATGTTGTTTGTTTATTGTTTGCTTGAACAGGTATATTCATGTTTAATATATGCTGCTAGATGCATTCAGAAATGTGGTATCAGTCAATTGCTAAATATTGTGTGTGATCTGAGGCTGGTAAGGTACAAGAATTTAATTAGCATTAAATCCTAATAATTTAATGAGTTTTTGTATGTAATGTTGCTCAGTTGAGCATTGGGAACGTTAGATTATGGTATTAGAGCTATTAAAGAGGAATTTTTTGCATGATGTAGCCCATATTTGGTGGTTGGGTACGTTACAAAGTGGTATCAAAGCCCATTTTTCAACATTGAGCCTAGTTAGGCCAATTAATGGAAAGAAAAAGTGAAATTTACAGACTATGCAGGAAAATGGTTTGACAGAATTCCAGAAAAAGGATGTTTGAAATTCGTTTGTTGAGTTACAGCTGGATTGAGAGAAATTTCATGGGTAATTTGAAGAATTGATCCCCTTTAGAAATTTTGAACATAAGCAAATTGAAAAAAAATTGGTAGTTCTTTGTACGATGACATCGACATGATGTGGAGTCCACGTGTCAGTTGACGTGGTAGAAGAAAGATGTGTGCTTCCACGGTGGCATGTACATGTTGGACTGAATTATAGTTGGCAAGTGGTGTGGAGCCATGTGGTCGACCAACTGTTAGTCCCATGAGACTACGATAATATCTTGGAAATTTGTTTGTGATTTCGTGAGTCCGTGAGTCTGAAAAAGTGGGAAAATGACTAAGTGTTAAGTCTTTTTTAGACAGACTTATGAAAGAAAAGTTACAAGACTGTGATTATGTGAGTCCACAAGTCCGCGAGTTAGAAGAAATGGAAAAATAAAGTGTTGATACTTTTCGGATGGACTTATGAAAGAAAAGTTACAAGACCGTGAGTCTGTGAGTCTGCAAGTCCACGAGTCCGAAGAAGTGGAAAAATGACTAAGTGTTGAGAATTTTCAGATGGAGTTATGAAAGAAAAGTTACAAGACTGTGACTCTGTGAGTCTACAAGTCCGTGAGTCCAAAGAAGTGGAAAAGTGACTAAATGTTGAGACTTTTCAGATGGACTTATGAAAAAAAAGTTACAAGACCATGAGTTCGTGAGTTTTTGAATTTGCTAGTCTGGAGAAGTGGAAAAATGACTAAGTGCTGAGATTTTTCATACAAACTTATGAAATAAAATTTACAAGACCATGAGTCTATGAGTCTGGGAGTCCGCGAGTCCGAAGAAGTGGAAAAATGGTTATGTGTTGAGACTTTTCAGATGGACTTATGAAAGGAAAGTTACAATTGTATGAGTCTGTGAGTCCATGAATGAAAAAGAAACTAAGTGTTGGTGGTGGGTTCATGGAAGGAATGAAGAATAAATATGACTGAGATCCACGATGAATCCATTAAGATAAATCAATGGAGGAGAGAGAAATCACAATGTGAATTTGTAAGAGAGTTAATTATCAGGAATTCATGCGCTTTTGATCAGGAACTTCAGATCTGAAAGTGGATCAATCCCCACCATGGATTTTGGAGCGAGAGAAGAATTTAGGACTTCTGGTATCCGAAGATGTTGTATACCTATACAAAAACTTCGGAGGGCTATAACTTTCAAACTAGAGCTCGATTTCAAGCAAGATTACAATCGTTGGGAAGTTGTTTCGAGGAGGACTGCATCTAGCAAATCAAAATTTGAATTGGTGCAATATGTCCTTCATAAATTGATGAATAAATAACATGTATTCTAATTAATTAAATGTTTTATAATATGCATGTTCTAACCGTGATTATAATATGCATGTACTACATAAACAAATTTTAGTTCTTATATGAGGAATGGAGTTATGGAAGATGTTCAAGGATCTTACATCCATGAGGAAGAGATCATAGGTTTGCATGTCGACATGGGGAGTGTTGAGACAAAGTTAAATGGAAGAAGAGATAGGCAAGACCCTGTCACTATGAGAAGTCTGCAAAGGAAAGTGTGGGGAAGGTGTTGCAAGGTTGTCAAGGTTCTAAATAAAAGCAAAGGAATATTAGTATTAAAATTATATAAAGATTGAATGGCTTACAAAGGAATTTCAATAGATATTTCACATAGGGTATGAACCCAACAAGTAAAGAATGTCATTGCATGCACAAGCAAGGACAACTCTGTAACCTTGAAGATAGAAATATAGTAAAGGAAACTAAAGCTTATTGCAAGAGAAGGAGAAAGGATATCCTAAGATGAGGTGTGACTTATGGCTAGATCAGTCATCTCTATGAGAAAGAATGGGAATGTAGGAAGAAGGAATTGTCATATATGATCTAGCAACTATTGTATAAAATTACACAAGCAAGAAATATACCTCTAGTATCAGAGTGCATGGCAAAAGCAAGATACATGTGCAAATGGAAAAGGGTGGCATTTCTATTGGAGTGGGGTGGTATTGAATGGCCAAAAAGGTGCTTCACAGTGAATCACTCAATGAAGTGAAGAGAGATATTTAATATTGAGCAAATCCATGGGTGGAAAAGAATGTTAGAAATAATACATGAAAGAAGTATTTTAGCATGTTGAAATGCCAGTCAATGACAATGTATTCCAAGGCTGGTTTAGTCAAGAAAAATGGGAAGTGGTTAATTAAATTTCAATATTAATATTCAGTTGGAATAGTGCATGTTACAACACTATGAATATTGAGAATTTAGCCAAAATATGTTGGGACATAATTCTTTGCATAAAGTAGTTGCGAGGTGACAGCACTAGTGGACCAGCTAGTGGTTGGAAATATAGAACGACCAAGTGAGGCTTGGCTAGCAGGTGTAGAAAAAG
Source organism: Picea sitchensis (assembly GCA_010110895.2). Classification (NCBI taxonomy): domain Eukaryota; kingdom Viridiplantae; phylum Streptophyta; class Pinopsida; order Pinales; family Pinaceae; genus Picea; species Picea sitchensis. The sequence goes on along the minus strand of SNQJ01S0014547.1, from coordinate 56,455 downwards.
GACTAGTGGTGCACACTTGAGAAAAATAGCAATGCAAGGGGCAGCAAGGTTCTACAGAAATTCAAAGACAACCATCTACAACAATAAATCTAAATAATTGATTAATATGAAATATATATGCATCGAAGTGCGTGATAGAATTGATGTAGGATTCATAAAATAAAGATAGAATGCATGTGCATAAAATAGGCATGAAAGATCAAATGCTTGGTGCATATTGATGTACCGTGTGCATGTAGACATGCATGAACATGCTGGTGGCATGATTATAGACTAAGAATAGTTTGTTGATATATATATATATATATATATATATATGAAATAATGATGCTCTGATATTTGAATAAAACTAATGATGGAATTTGCAGGAAACATGATTATAGCGGGATGATATTGTTGTGTATGGTATCCACCCATATGAAGACAAATGAAGATGGATAAAATTTTGACCAATAAAATTGGTGAAGGGAGTTGACGAGCTTCTACAAATGTAAAAGATCAGGTAGTATCAAGTAAATTGATAACAACCATGTAGGTATGCATTTGGGGTTGTTATAATGTATAAATGTTGAAGGGAATGAAGGTAAGAATTCCCTCATTCTAATATCAATATTTGAATTGATGAAAAGGAAGGAGGCCTTGAGTATGCAAATATATTTGTTGCTTGAATTCATTTATGAAAAACTATTCGCATGATGTGTTATGTTTTTTTATGAATTAATAACTGAGTTAAGTCGGGAGACATTTCTCCTGTTGTAACAATGAATGTCATTTGAGATGGTCATGTGTGAGGCCATGTTGAGTTTGGATATGGAAAGGCTATAGTTTTATCCAAGTGCATGATGCTTATTCCCTATGTAACTGAGGTTTGGACTGCAACCTTTTTGCCTGCACTAAATAGCACTAAGGGATGATGTTCCTAGTGTTTTGTATGGATTGAAGAGGAAGGCAGCCAAAGGATCAGACGGGTTGTGGGAAAGGTTTTAGATGGTGTATTGAGGCATGGGCCATACCTTCCAACTCACATGGTGGAATGCATGACATGAACATATGGTATTCCATAATCAATTCAATGATGCATTGTGTAGATGTGGCCAAGATTATTGGCACATTGTTTTATTTATTGATAAAGTTTGATTGCATTATGAAAAGATTGATGTGTTGATAATGCATGTAAAATGAATGAGAGTGTTACTCTAGATAATATGATGAATAGTAGAATTTCATTTTAATGTGAATAATGGTTGGAAATGATTGAATTGTTGGGTAGATACATTTATGATATCATTTCATGAATTGTTAAAAATATGCATGAGTGCTAACAATGATGTTTGGTTGCAAGAAAGTTAAGGAAATTGCAGGCATAATGGTTTTGGATATGGCGACGATGTATGCCCATAAGAAGACTAATATCTACAGCTGCAAGAATCGAACATAATGAGTATAAATCTCATGCGTGGGAATTTTTATTTTCCTGTATAACCAAATTTGAGAAATTAATAATTGAAAATTGTTACGATATACTAACAATTTGTTTGGATGCATGGAATTGATAAAATTGCAGGAAGAATGGTCTTGGATACGGAAGTGGTGTATTCCCATAAGAAATACGGATACATGTTGTTGCAAGAGCCAAACAATTATGAGAAAAAAGACTCATGTTTGGGAAATTTTGTTTTCCTGTGTAAAATAAATTTGAAATTTTATTTTTATATGATAATGTCTCATGTTAATTGTATGCATGTAATGCAGATGGGATGATTGCCACATGTTATATATTGCTAGTGGAAGTATAGCAACAAGTCGTCATTTGTCTGTGTGAGAACACCTTGGCAAATGATGGATCGCTTGAGGAACTATATAATAGTGAAATGGATTCATGAGCCTAGAGGGTGAGTTGCGCTTTCGAAGAACCAGGTTGTCAGGCTTGAAGAGTGAACTCCTGTGTGAGTTGCACTGTCGAAGAACCAAGTTGTCAGGCCTGAAGAGTGAACTCTTGTGTGAGTTGGATTGTCGAAGAACCAGGTTGTCAGGCCTGAAGAGTGAACTCTAGTGTGAGTTTCACTATAGCATCAAGGTTGTTGCTGGTTATTTTACTGATATTATTCCTAGCAATAAGTCCCTTGATTTCCTAGCAGAGAGATTCCTAGCTATCTATGCCAGAGAGACTCTGATAACGAATGCCACATTCCTTGGGTTATCCCTGATAAAAGGATGGTACATCCCTTAGGCTATCATTGATAAACATATGGTACATCCCTTGGGTTATCACTGGTAAACGGATGGTACATCCCTTGGGTTATGCCTGATAAATCAATGGTGCATTTCTTGGGTTTGGCAGGTCAAGAAGAAGAGAGCTAGAGGAAATTGGGATAGATGTAGGAGAATGTCAGTGGCTTATGTATATGTTTTAGGCCAGGGTGCCTTGGTAATTATGATTTTTGGGGCTGAAGTGCCTGTGTATCTGTGGTATTGGGGCCAGAGTGCATGTGTAATTTGTTTAGGCTGGAATGCATGTGTGATTTTGGGCCAGGGAACCTATATGTTGATTATTGGTCGGGGAGACGGAATTGTAAAATAAAATTACACCTATAAGG